>CAMXCT020000999.1:170000-189109 GCA_947184155.2 Cladocopium goreaui | reverse complement strand
ACATTACATACATTACATACATTACATACATTACATACATTACATACATACATACATACATACATACAGACGTATATGCACATATTTTTATATGTATATAAAGCACATTACAATGCACCAAATTCGGAATGTCACCAACTAAGGACGGGGACAGAACCGGACTATTTTAACGGTTGCTATAGCACGTTGCTGGTTTTTCATCTTCGAAAATGATATCCTTCGAGTTGAATCCGAGTTGAATGTGAAATGTCAAGGTCGAATTATATAGGTCCAGGATTTCTGTGTTTTTGCAGGTTTTGATGACAGGGGGATTTTCAATCATGAACCTTGGGGAGTAAGAATTTCTGGTTGAAGGTGCTTCATGAAATTGGGTTTACCACATTGCTTGATAAGGAATGGTCCTTCAATAGCAGATCATGTAGCTGGCGGCTAGAGGTCAAAACTTCATGGAAGGTTTGGGGCTCACAATTTTAGGGCATCGACTTCTTTTTGACTACGCGAAGTTGGGGACACTGTTGAATCTAATTTGGTAATGGACACATCTCCATTGGTACATGATCTCTTGCGAAGAGGAAGGGGACTTTCTCGTCGCTGTCAGCTGGTTGATGGCACCACAGGTTGATGTTGGATGCGCAGCAACACAAGAAACTGGCAAGGAGCCAAGGATTTGACGTTTTTTGACATACCGTGACAGGTTGTCTCCAAAAAAACATTTTGCTTCTAACGGGTCTCAAAAAGGAGATCTATTCAAATCTGTTCTCATCGTTACAGCCTGATGGTTTGCTGACCAAAGACCCCCGTTGGTCCGTGGGCCTATCGTTTTTGATGGCAATCTCCGCATTCGCCGTTGTTCTTCCCAGTTTCCATTTTGAGTTCCACTGCTGCATAGACTATTAACCACCATTAATCACCATTAATCACTATTAACCACTACTAATCATCATTAATCTCCATTGTTAGTTGTGTCCTCATCCCATTTCCCTTAGATCTTGTCTTTTGCAGAAAAAGATGATCGTTCTCCCGGCCGGTGGAAGCCACACACCGGTTCCAAAGCCCGAAAACAAGGCCAAGTTGTCCCACGTTCAAGTGACTATGTCCCCATGGACATCCCTCATGTTTGTTGACTACCATATGGGTTTGTCTGAAAATAGGGTATATTCCCAATGAAATAGCCATTTAAAAACGGGATAATGATCAGCAAAACCATTGGGTAAAAAGGGGTACACGACATTTTCAGACACACCCATATATATATATATACTACAATAGATGCCGGTGTTGAATCCACTGACGTCTGAAGGCTCAAGTAGACTGATCCAACTACTTGGGGTTTAACAGTGATGTCTGTTGGTGGAAAAAAAGTCATCAATTCATAATCCCCTTCAACTAGTTGGTATACTATAGTTAATCAACAATAATTATTGGTAATATAATTTATAATTCAATTGGGTAGTATACTATAGTTATATCTCCCCAATCCTAGTTGTTGGAGTGGTGAGTGGTACAGAACTTGACCCAGCTTAGGTACGAGTGGTGGACATTGTCGTCTTGTCGGGGACCAGGGCCAGTACCCTCTGGCATGAAAGATGGCTGCATATATATATATTATAGAATGGGCTAGCGCCCTGTGCCGCCGACCCCCCCTTTGTGGGGGTGGCAGGGCAGGATCAGTAAATAAAACCACAGGAGAAGTAAAGACTTTCAAGACCTACACGAAACAGACCGGTGGGAGCTCGAGTTGAGTCCAGTTTGTCTACCTGCGCATTTGGGAGGAGCTTCTAGGATTTTTCCAGAACAGGTCCTTGACGGGTGGGTTGCGCATCCTGGCACTACGTTCTGATACTAAACCAACCTTCACTGTAGCAATTTCTGGCCGCAATGGTATCGGTTCGAAGTGTTACTTCCATTTGGGCAATGTTTTGTCGTTGGGATTATGTTTCAATTAGTGAAGAGGCAGCAAAGGATGTGAAAAGAAACCTGAACAATTGAACGTTTCTGCTATGTGCTGCATTTCAATTCAACAACGAAAGTTGGTCAGCCTGTGCTGCATTTTATATATATATATATATATATATCCGAGCCGCGGAGGGTTTTAGGGGTTTTAAGGGTTTGAAGGCTGGCAAACGGCAGGCTCGAATGCCCTCACAAGAGAGGGCTATGTGCAGGCAAAGGGCAGGCTGCAACCCTGGAGCAGCAAAGGCTGACGGCCAGAGGGCTTGGTGGAAGCCGCCGCGGAGCGTTTTAGGGGTCTTAAGGGTTTGAAGGCTGGCAAACGGCAGGCTCGAATGCCCTAACAAGAGAGGGCTATGTGCAGGTAAAGGGCAGGCTGCAATGCTGGAGCGCTGACAGCCAGGAGCTTGGTGGAAGCAAAGGCTGACGGCCAGAGGCCTTTTGGTGGAAGCTGCCGCGGAGGGTTTTAGGGGTTTTAAGGGTTTGAAGGCTGGCAAACGGCAGGCTCGAATGTCCTAACGAGAGAGGGCTATGTGCAGGCAAAGGAGGGGTTTAGGCATTTTAGGGGTTCAGAGGGCTTGGTGGAAGCTGCCGCGGAGCGTTTTAGGGGTTTTAAGGGTTTGAAGGCTGGCAAACGGCAGGCTCGAATGCCCTAACAAGAGAGGGCTATGTGCAGGCAAAGGGCAGGCTGCAACCCTGGAGCAGCAAAGGCTGATGGCCAGAGGCCTTGGTGGGATGTGCAGGCAAAGGGCAGGCTGCAACCCTGGAGCAGCAAAGGCTGACGGCCAGAGGGCTTGGTGGAAGCTGCCGCGGAGCGTTTTAGGGGTTTTAAGGGTTTGAAGGCTGGCAAACGGCAGGCTCGAATGCCCTAACAAGAGAGGGCTATGTGCAGGTAAAGGGCAGGCTGCAATGCTGGAGCGCTGACAGCCAGGAGCTTGGTGGAAGCAAAGGCTGACGGCCAGAGGCCTTGGTGGAAGCTGCCGCGGAGGGTTTTAGGGGTTTTAAGGGTTTGAAGGCTGGCAAACGGCAGGCTCGAATGCCCTAACAAGAGAGGGCTATGTGCAGGTAAAGGGCAGGCTGCAATGCTGGAGCGCTGACGGCCAGGAGCTTGGTGGAAGCAAAGGCTGACGGCCAAGAGGCCTTGGTGGAAGCTGCCGCAGAGGGTTTAGGGGTTTTAAGGGTTTGAAGGCTGGCAAACGGCAGGCTCGAATGCCCTAACAAGAGAAGGCTATGTGCAGGCAAAGGGCAGGCTGCAACCCTGGAGCAGCAAAGGCTGACGGCCAGAGGCCTTGGTGGAAGCTGCCGCGGAGGGTTTTAGGGGTTTTAAGGGTTTGAAGGCTGGCAAACGGCAGGCTCGAATGTCCTAACGAGAGAGGGCTATGTGCAGGCAAAGGATGGTTTTAGGCATTTTAGGGGTTCAGAGGGCTTGGTGGAAGCTGCCGCGGAGCGTTTTAGGGGTTTTAAGGGTTTGAAGGCTGGCAAACGGCAGGCTCGAATGCCCTAACAAGAGAGGGCTATGTGCAGGCAAAGGGCAGGCTGCAATGATGGAACGCTGACGGCCAGGAGCTTGGTGGAAGCTGCCGCGAGGGATGGACGGCCAGAGGCCTTGGTGGGATGTGCAGGCAAAGGGCAGGCTGCAACCCTGGAGCAGCAAAGGCTGACGGCCAGAGGGCTTGGTGGACGCTGCCGCGGAGGGTTTTAGGGGTTTTAAGGGTTTGAAGGCTGGCAAACGGCAGGCTCGAATGCCCTAACAAGAGAGGGCTATGTGCAGGCAAAGGGCAGGCTGCAATGCTGGAACGCTAACGGCCAGGAGCTTGGTGGAAGCTGCCGCGAGGGATGTGCAGGCAGAGGGCAGGCTGCAACCCTGGAGCAGCAAAGGCTGACGGCCAGAGGCCTTGGTGGAAGCCGCCGCGGAGCGTTTTAGGGGTTTTAAGGGTTTGAAGGCTGGCAAACGGCAGGCTCGAATGTCCTAACGAGAGAGGGCTATGTGCAGGCAAAGGGCAGGCTGCAATGCTGGAGCGCTGACGGCCAGGAGCTTGGTGGAAGCTGCCGCGAGGGATGTGCAGGCAAAGGGCAGGCTGCAACCCTGGAGCAGCAAAGGCTGACGGCCAGGAGCTTGGTGGAAGCAAAGGCTGACGGCCAGAGGCCTTGGTGGAAGTTGCCGCGGAGAAAAGTTCCACACCTGCGGTGGTCCCAGGCGCCGCCCCGGCCTTGGCGAAGGCCGGGGTCGGCGGATATGTATATCACGGCAATATTGTGGACCTAAATGATTAGTTTCCAGCAAGCCATGTTTGATACCAGAGGGTTTTCATCGTCGCTGAGGACCCTGAAAATACTTGGGATAATGGCTGCGCAAGCTGCCAAACATATGGGACTGTTTGGCTAACCCAAAAGATGGATGGCATCAGATCTGTTCATCAGTGCTGCTGTAGTGATGGCGACACAAATGTGGGAAAACACAGAGTTGGTTTCTCTCAATTGGCAACCTACTAGAACCAGGATTTTTCCTTCCCGAATTGACACCAACGTCAATTGCATAGATGGTTGATTAGAATCCGTGGCAGATGCCAATTTCGAGGCCTAGCAATATGATTTTTTTCCAACGACCAGCAGCCAGCTTGGGTTGAGATGGCTGAGTTTTGACTTCTACCCCCAAGTTCTGTGGCTTTCTTTAACCATTTTCTCCACCGAAGTTGGTTGCCTGAGGAAGCTTCGCCCAGCTGATGGCTCTCGTCTACTGGTGGAGTTCAAGGTGGAGTTCTGCTGAGCGTTTAAACAATGTGGAGCCAACCACCGCGGGCTTCAACCACGACATGTCATCCATGTTATGCATAGGGATTATATGGCCTGGGTCAAAACCTATATGACTGGGGGAATCAACATCCAGAAAAACCAGCTGGGGGTAGGGTACCAGGCTCTTGACTCATAGCCATATATATATATAATATAAATAAATAAATGAATAAGTAAATAAATAAATCAAACAAATATACATATATACATAATTATATATATATATGTATATATATATATATATACACATTATGTTTGGATTCTCATTACGGGATGGATCGCCATAAACCATATGCCATCTTTTGACCAGGGTACATAGGGGACACAAGTATCAACGATGGGAACATTACCAATGAAGAATGGTGGTATGGGTGGGAAATTCAGCGCTTTGATAGACTTTACCCTCTGGTAATCAAACCTGCTAATTGGACATCCACTACAAACGGAGGTCTATAGCTGGGACAATTCTTTTCCATTGCCTTTGATTACCGGAGGGTAAGTACGAAAAAATCTGTCATAAATGGGATCGCTCTAGATAGCAACTATTTTCTGTTGGCAAGCTATTCTGGTTGGTGGCTTCAATCATTTTTTATTTTCCATTTTATATATGGGATGTAATCCTTCCCATTGACTTTCATATTTTTCAAGACGGTTAAGTCACCACCAAGCAGTATACTTAATCCATCATAAATGTAATAACTTTGGTATATGGAATATCCAGAAAAAAATATCCATAATAACCATTAACAACCAGTATAGAGTTCATCCATCATAAATGGGGTATAAATAGCCCATCAGTAGCATCTCACAATGATTATACCCATAAATTACCCCATCATTAGCACCATAAATGATTATACCCCATATTAGCCCATATAGCATGATTACCCTAGATTACCCTAATGGTCTTTCAAAGCACCATGGATTGATCCCCTGCAACATGTGCACCGCTGAAGATGTTGGGGGAGATCCTTTAGCAAATGAGAAAGATGGGAAAATCATGGGAACATGTTGAAACATGTTGAAACATGATGGGAAAATGATGCTTTTCAAATGCTTCGCAGGGGTAATCAAACATGGCAACACAAAATCCATCATTTAAAAATAGGTGTTTTTCGAAGAAAACGATATCATTCATATCGGATTGCGATTGCCGCACTTGATTACCGGAGGGTATAGTTGGTTGTACCCTCTGGTAAAGTAACATAGCTATTGAAAATGGCAATAGAAATAGTGGATTTTATCATTAAAAATGGTGATTTTCCATAGTTACGTTAGTTTACCAGAGGGTACATCATCCCTATGATATCCCAATGATATCCCCAGTATATCCCCTTGATCGTCTGACCTTGGCCCAGGAGAAGTTCCCAGATGAGCGTGAGCGAGAGACGAACCGACTGCCAGGCACAAAGAAGGAGCACCGGAATGGGCCCCGCAGCCGGGGATTTTCACTGTGAAAAATGACATGACTGATATTGGTGGGGAAGCATCCGAAAAATGGTGGGAGTTCCGTGTTTTCATGGCTTTCTATTTCAGATGTCCCCGAAATTCCTACTGGTTGATTCATCAGGGAAAAACTTCAATGGCTTTCACATTTTGCACACCAGCTCGTCTGCGGGTAGACCAACAACGCCTAGCCTTTGGGGCTGTTTTGGTTTCGAGGGAGTTGCGCGTATCGCGGATCTTCCAATGGTCACCATGGTCACCATCCCCTAGAGGTGGCCCTTGTTTTTTTCGCGTTTGACGTCTAGGTGGTTGACGATGTTGACGGTATAGCAAATTAGTAGCGCCCCCAGCAAAGTAGCGCCAGGTACTATGTATAAGCCTCTGGCTTTTTATAGCAGGCCGCTGCATGGAAGGGGACAGAAGCGGAGAGAGGTTCCCCCAAGGGAGTTGATGTGCACGCTAGGTGGAAGCTTGAGAGAGAAGCACAAGATAAGAGAAGAAGAAGAAGGAGGAGGAGGAGAAGAAGAAGAAGAAACATAGTAACCGAAGGAAGTTTAGAAGTCAAACTTCCGACAATATGGACAGATGAAAAACAGAGATGGGAAGAGTCAGAGAAGAGAAGAGAAGAAGAAAGAAGATCAAAAAAGAGAAAGTCTCAGAAGAAAGAAGATCCAGGTGCGCGAAAAGGTAGGAAAGTCGCGAAACTCTGTGTTTTTCCAATGATTTGTTGCTCCGGAGGGTCGAACAGTAGGCTCGCTAAAGCGGCGGGTGCGGAGCCAGCTGGCCAGATGAGATGAAAAATTGGGCGAGCTCTGCATGGTTTTTCTGTGCGCGGGGTCCTAGAAATGGCGTTCGCAGACGTTGCGAATATCATGCAAGTCCCTATTGTCCCTGACAGATGCACCAGCACTTGATACATGAGATTTTTGTCTAGCAAGTTGGTGCATGCTTCGAGCTGCCGCTGTCAATAGCATAGCGCCTGCAAGGTTCAGAATTGGATATGGGTCAGAATTGGCTACCGCAATCATTGTATGGACTAAAATCTGTGGTCCCCCAGGTCGTTAATTTTGACTCATACCCAAATGTTACACTTTGCCCAGATTTGGTGCAAGTGATTAAAGTCCCTTGCGCGCTGGCACGGCTGCTCATAAGATTCGCAGAGAGAAAAACTGACTTGAAACGGCTTGGAATCATATAGAAGCAGGTGAAAGATGGATGATGTTTTTGGAAGGTGGATGATGACGATGGTGATGATGATGATCATGATGATGATGATGGAGAATAATTTCCTGTCAATTCCCATTTTGTTGTTGGTTAGATTCAAGAACTGTTCTGGGTTGACTTCAATTTCGCGATTTAATGCCTGTTATTGTTGAATTGTTGGCTAAATTCCACTTGTTGTTCGAGTCCCAGTTTGACTTGGTTAAATCTCCAGTTTTGTGCGAGAGTTCTTGTAGCTTCAATTCACCATAGTCTTGGGTTTGTTAAGTTTTCTTCCAGAGCTCCAGGAGCCACATGAGAACGCCCGGCAGACGGCGGAACGCATCCTGCGGGAGATGATGAACATGGATCCCAGCATGGTTTCTTGACGAGGATTTCCTATAGCTGGCGAAAATCATATGGAGAACTGGGGGTAAACCTCCATATGGCCAGGTGTGTCCCTGAATTTTTCAGGACCTTGTGATCTTTGTGGTGTGAATGGGGGCGGCGCCTGTGTTTGATCCAGCAGAGGTTTGTTTGATCCAAGTTGGATGACGGAGATTCTTGCAGTTTAGACCAGTCTTCCACTTTTAGAAAACCAGTTTCTGGGTCAAATTTGGTTAAATACTTTAGTACTTGAATCTTTTGCTATCAATGGTAAAAATGTATTAGTCAGCTAAAAAATAGTCTTTTTGACAAGGATCTAAGATTCACCATGGTTTGCAATTCCAAAGGATTGACAGGGAAAACTCCCAGAGTATGTATCAATTTGGGATGTAGTCCATCCTTAGAGTCCATTTTTGGGATAGAACAGCATCACCTGAATTGAGGCTTCTTAGCCGTGGTTGATCCAACAAAATGGCAATAGTGCCAAGATCACATACACTTTTCCACATCATGTGGTTGTTCCTTTTCGCAACTGACGAGACGTCTCGAGATCTCATATTTCTGGACGATTTCGATCGAAAATAACTGACCAGAACCGTCCACCAGTGATGATTGGGTCAGGGGTAGGTCTGTCAGAGTTTGGGAGTGATAGATTCTCCGGATACGAAGAGTGCACCCAAGGTGGCTGTTTAGATATTGATGAACCTGTTGGGTCTCCAAAGTGATCGATTTTGGTCAACATTTTTCGGGCACAAGAGACTACAGTGACTACAGTTATTGTGGTCCATTCTGAGGTTCGTTTATCATTATTGACCCATAGCCATGATCATTTATCATCATAGATTTCGTAACCCCCCAAAAAGATGCCGAAAAGTGTTACGAAAGGATTGGAATAGGTGATATGAATGTGATATAGTTGCAGATGTGCAAGATATGTCCGAGAAAAACACGTATCATCACATGAAACATCAAAAAAAACGCAACAGGTCAGATGGTCACAGAATTTTCGCCAACGAGAAGGGATCAAGATCAAGACCAAACATCAACCTTTTTTGGAGTTCGCGAAAATGATGGAAATGGACATGGATATGTCATTTCTCTGGGCCGAAGCCTGGAATGATGCTGACATTTTTTTTTCGGGATGATCCCACAAAATCCAAAAAATCTTGCAGCTTACCCTCGTGTAAACTAACATAGATGTGGAAAACATTGGAAAACCCACGATTTGTAGAACAAAAATCCTGGGGAAACCATTGGTTTTCTACATCTATGTAGAGTACCCAGATGAAGATTTTCACTAAAATGGCTCCTCCTCAACGTCTTGTACAAAACCAACCATACGGATTTTGCATGACAATTGCTGGGATTCCTCCTGTAAGGGCTTAGAGTCTAATGCATCAATGCTTATGATATGGTTATTGACATGATTTTTTCTATGTCTGTATAATCTTCACAATGACCACTAATGTCTCAATAGCTATAATCGCACCATGATACGATTGACTAAACACAACCACCGCGCACAAAAACACAGGAATTTGACCCCGTAGAAGTAGGATTTTCACTCAAAAATGCCATGTTGTTATACTCCCAGAATTGATGGGACAATTTACCACCAGAAGCCCCAAAAATATTTCGTGGTGTTTACAACGCGAGTTTCCGAATTTTTCTTAAATCCATTGATAAATATTCGGAAAATGGCCATTGCCCCTACTTGGTTACTCTCTGGTAGTTCAACAGAGCTATGGAAAAGCACCATTTTTTGAGTTCGGTAAACCACCAATAAATGTCTTTATACATGGACCATTTTCCAGTCAATGGATTGGTTTAAGGGAAATTCTACAGGAAACCATTGTTTTTCCTATGGAATATGGGAGTTTCCTGTAAAACTTTCCCTTACTGTAAACCAATCCATTCAGATTTCCGGGCTCTGCTGCACCTGTTTCCGAACTTAGGTGACCTTTGATTTCTCCAACGTGGAGCGACAAGAGGAGGAGACTGACTCGCCCTCCTTTCCGGTCCGCCGTGGTGACGCCGTGGTGGTGAGGTTTCGATGCTTATTGGGGGATCCCCCAAGCGAGCATTGGATGGTTTATTTCATGGAAAATCCGAACATCAATATGGCACTTCATGGGATGCGATCGCTTGGTTAGGATCAGACTAGTGAAAGCCCCAGTGAAAGCCCGATGGAGAAAGAGCCACATAGCTGTGGACATCACCTACAAGGTGGTGTTATAATCCCAGTAACTATAGATATATCACCTATAAACCATAGTTATTGGACTTAACCAACTTAGCTAACGAACTGGGGCAACACCCTGTAATAAAAATCATAGGTGAATTCTCCCACTAAATGGGTCCATGGCTTCCATAGCTACGATTCGTCAGCAGTTTTCACTCTGCATCGACAGTTTCGGGGCTTGCGGTATACTGTCTACGACATATACTGGTTGGTGGTTTGGAACATGAATTATATGACTTTCCATATATTGGGAATAATCATCCCAACTGACGAACTCCATCATTTTTCAAGATAGTTAAAACCACCAACCAGTATACTACTGTAGTATACTGTAGCTGTATAAACCACCAAGAATGGATCCATGATCATGCCATCTATGATTTTCCAGCTCAGGCTCCCTGTCAGAAGTTGGAGTGTATACCCATCTGGGGGAATTTTCATCAATCCATTAATAGGGATTTATATGCCTATTATGTCACAATCCCCTCCACTTTGAAGTGGAGCGATATGTTTCCGAAAAGCATTGGGAATTGGTTCCCATATCTTTGCTTTCTTCATAATTCCCGTATCAAAACCAGTGGCTTTGTGGGTTTGGTACCTGAAAATTTCAGGAAATTCCACCATTCCATGGTTCATCATCATTTTCCCTGTTTTTTGATGGCCATAAATTCAGGGCCCGTACCCCATTTCTGGACAAAGCCCCTTGGTATACCCCATTCGCCATCATCACCCAGAGTCTGGCCCTTAGGGCGTCACGACTGTCTATCGAAAAGAGCTCGTGGAGTGTAAAGTGACAACATCGGAACAGGTGGGGGATTGGGTGAGGGGCCGGCGCCGGTCAACACGGTCCTGCTTGAGAGATTCCAAAGTTTTGACAGGAAAAACATGTTTGAGAGGAACAGGGAAAACGTCATGGGGAAATATAGGAAAAACTATAAGTTCTGAACAAAACCGCCCGGAAATCATTGTCACTTTCAACGGGAGAACATTGAGAACATCCATTCACGAGCTCTTTGGATCCTCACTGGGGTGGTAAACTGATCCTGGCTATGGCCCTGACTGTTACGAAAGGCCAGGTAGCACTGCTTCCAATCCAGTCCAGGCCTACCAAAAGCCTGTGGAATCCGTGACTATATCATGGATTCGATTCCTACTTCCAACACCTTTGAGAGTACCCTCCGGTGTCATCAGCACAACAGGCGCTTCAAGAGAAGGTGGGGTTGCCGGGCATGACGCAGTGGTATGCCACTGATCCTCAGGCGCGGAGGCCTGAGGAAACTCGATCCGAAAAAAGTTTCCCCAGGGGGAAAGCAACAGATATCAGAGATCTCCAAGATTTTCGAGTAAATCTAGGTCATCTCTTTACACTTCAATGTATTTCAATGCATTTCATCCAGTTTTCACAATTTTTTCACCATTTTTTCATTCAAAAACTGATCCCAACTGACCTACCCGGCGCGGCGAGGGCAACACCAAGTTCTTCACGTGGCTCACGGATGGCGAGGCTGAGGCCAAAAAGGTGCGTCCGTGGTGAACGTCAGTGTTGGTGGTTTAACATCCATGGATGTGCATGGATGTTAATGGATATTAATGGATATAAATATACCATTAATTGGATGTGTGGGATCCACTAAAAAATCATCCCATATAATCCAGTGGGGACTAAGTCCAATTTACTTATCATAAATCACATAGAAAGTCCAATTTACTTATGATAAATCACAGAGAAATCCCGATTTACTTATCATAAATCACATAGAAAGTCCAATTTACTTATCATAAATCACATAGAAAGTCCAATTTACTTATCATAAATCACATAGAAAGTCCAATTTACTTATGATAAATCACAAAGAAATCCCGATTTACTTATCATAAATCACATAGAAAGTCCAATTTACTTATGATAAATCACAGAGAACTCCCAATTTACTTATCATAAATCACATAGAAAGTCCAATTTACTTATGATAAATCACAGAGAAATCCCGATCTACTTATCATAAATCACATAGAAAGTCCAATTTACTTATGATAAATCACATAGAGAGTCCAATTTACTTATGATAAATCACATAGAAAGTCCAATTTACTTATGATAAATCACAGAGAAATCCCGATTTACTTATCATAAATCACATAGAAAGTCCAATTTACTTATGATAAATCAAAGAGAAATCCCAATTTACTTATCATAAATCACATAGAAAGTCCAATTTACTTATGATAAATCACAGAGAAATCCCGATTTACTTATCATAAATCACATAGAAAGTCCAATTTACTTATGATAAATCACAGAGAAATCCCAATTTACTTATCATAAATCACATAGAAAGTCCAAATTACTTATGATAAATCACAGAGAAATCCCAATTTACTTATCATAAATCACATAGAAAGTCCAATTTACTTATGATAAATCACAGAGAAATCCCAATTTACTTATCATAAATCACATAGAAAGTCCAATTTACTTATGATAAATCACATAGAAAGTCCAATTTACTTATCATAAATCACAGATAAATTCCAATTTACTTATCATAAATCACACAGAATTTCCTGTTTACTTATAATAGAAAGTCCAATTTACTTATCATAAATCACAGAGAAACTACAATTTACTTATCATAAATCACAGAGAAATCCCAATTTACTTATCATAAATCACATAGAAAGTCCAATTTATTTATGATAAATCACATAGAAAGTCCAATTTACTTATCATACATCACATAGAGAGTCCAATTTACTTATCATAAATCACAGATAAATTCCAATTTACTCATCATAAATCACACAGAATTTCCTGTTTACTTATAATAGAAAGTCCAATTTACTTATCATAAATCACAAAGAACTTCCAATTTACTTATCATAACTCACAGAGAAATCCCAATTTACTTATCATAAATCACATAGAGAGTCCAATTTACTTATGATAAATCACATAGAAAGTCCAATTTACTTATCATAAATCACAGATAAATTCCAATTTACTCATCATAAATCACACAGAATTTCCTGTTTACTTATAATAGAAAGTCCAATTTACTTATCATAAATAACATAGAACGTCCAATTTACTTATGATAAATCACAGAGAAATGCCAATTTACTTATCATAAATCACATAGAAAGTCCAATTTACTTATGATAAATCACATAGAAAGTCCAATTTACTTATCATAAATCACAGATAAATTCCAATTTACTCATCATAAATCACACAGAGTTTCCTGTTTACTTATAATAGAGAGTCCAATTTACTTATCATAAATCACAGAGAAATCCCAATTTACTTATCATAAATCACATAGAGAGTCCAATTTACTTATGATAAATCACATAGAAAGTCCAATTTACTTATCATAAATCACAGATAAATTCCAATTTACTCATCATAAATCACACAGAATTTCCTGTTTACTTATAATAGAAAGTCCAATTTACTTATCATAAATAACATAGAACGTCCAATTTACTTATGATAAATCACAGAGAAATGCCAATTTACTTATCATACATCACATAGAGAGTCCAATTTACTTATGATAAATCACATAGAAAGTCCAATTTACTTATCATAAATCACAGATAAATCCCAATTTACTTATCATAAATCACATAGAAAGTCCAAATTACTTATGATAAATCACAGAGAAATCCCAATTTACTTATCATAAATCACATAGAAAGTCCAATTTACTTATGATAAATCACAGAGAAATGCCAATTTACTTATCATAAATCACATAGAGAGTCCAATTTACTTATGATAAATCACATAGAAAGTCCAATTTACTTATCATAAATCACAGATAAATTCCAATTTACTCATCATAAATCACACAGAGTTTCCTGTTTACTTATAATAGAGAGTCCAATTTACTTATCATAAATCACAGAGAAATCCCAATTTACTTATCATAAATCACATAGAGAGTCCAATTTACTTATGATAACTCACATAGAAAATCCAAGTTACTTATCATACATCACAGATAAATTCCAATTTACTCATCATAAATCACAGAGAATTTCCTGTTTACTTATAAAGAATCACATAGAAAGTCCAATTTACTTATCATAAATCACAGAGAAATTCCAACTTACTTATCGTAAATCACAGATAAATTCCAATTTACTCATCATAAATCACACAGAATTTCCCGTTTACTTATAAAGACTCACATAGAAAGTCCAGTTTACTTATTATAAATCACGGAGAAATCCCAATTTACTTATAATAAATTACATAGAAAATCCAATTTACTTTTCATAAATCACATAGAGAGTCCAATTTACTTATCATAAATCACATAGAGAGTCAAATTTACTTATCATAAATCACATAGATATTCCAATTTACTTATCATAAATCACATAGAAAGTCCAATTTACTTTTCATAAATCACATAGAGAGTCAAATGTATTTATCATAAATCACATAGAGAGTCAAATTTACTTATCATAAATCACATAGAAAGTCCAATTTACTTATCATAAATCACACAGAAAGTCCAATTTACTTATCATAAATCACATAGAGAGTCAAATTTACTTATCATAAATCACAGAGAAACTACAATTTACTTATCATAAATCACATAGAAAGTCCAATTTACTTTTCATAAATCACATAGAGAGTCAAATGTATTTATCATAAATCACATAGAGAGTCAAATTTACTTATCATAAATCACATAGAAAGTCCAATTTACTTATCATAAATCACATAGAAATCCAAATTTACCAATCATAAATCACATAGAAAGTTCAATTTACTTATCATGAATCACATAGAGAGTCAAATGTACTTATCATAAATCACATAGAGAGTCAAATTTACTTATCATAAATCACATAGATATTCCAATTTACTTATCATAAATCGCACAGAAAGTCCAATTGTCCTATCATAAATCACATAGAGAGTCAAATGTACTTATCATAAATCACATAGAGAGTCAAATTTACTTATCATAAATCACATAGAAAGTCCAATTTACTTATCATAAGTCACAGAGAAAGTCCAATTTACTTATCATAAATCACATAGAAAGTCCAATTTACTTATCATAAATCACATAGAAAGTCCAATTTACTTATCATAAATCACATAGAGAGTCCAATTTACTTATCATAAATCACATAGAGAGTCAAATTTACTTATCATAAATCACATAGATATTCCAATTTACTTATCATAAATCACATAGAAAGTCCAATTTACTTTTCATAAATCACATAGAGAGTCAAATGTATTTATCATAAATCACATAGAGAGTCAAATTTGCTTATCATAAATCACATAGAAAGTCCAATTTACTTATCATAAATCACACAGAAAGTCCAATTTACTTATCATAAATCACATAGAGAGTCAAATTTACTTATCATAAATCACATAGATATTCCAATTTACCTATCATAAATCACATAGAAAGTTCAATTTACTCATCATAAATCACATAGAGAGTCCAATTTACTTATCATAAATCACATAGATATTCCAATTTACTTATCATAAATCACATAGAAAGTCCAATTTACTTATGATAAATCACAGAGAACTCCCAATTTACTTATCATAAATCACATAGATATTCCAATTTACCTATCATAAATCACATAGAAAGTTCAATTTACTTATCATAAATCACATAGAGAGTCAAATGTACTTGTCATAAATCACATAGAAAGTTCAATTTACTTATGATAAATCACATAGAGAGTCAAATGTACTTATCATAAATCACATAGAGAGTCCAATTTACTTATCATAAGTCACAGAGAAAGTCCAATTTGCTTAATATAAATCACATAGATATTCCAATTTACTTATCATAAATCACATAGAAAGTCCATTATTTTTTGCTTGAGCGTTTCCACTTTGCTTGGTGGAACCCCATGTCTCCAGCGCAAGGTGAAGTTGAAGGTGCATGGCTCTCATGTGCTGTGGCCCAGACGGTGAAAAACCTGGTGTCCGACCTCAACGGTGATTGGAAACCCACGGTCACTTGGGGATCCCCTATTTTAGGACCCCCCTATGTATATATATATATACATACAGATAATCAGATAGAGGTAGTAAGGTATATATATATAGATGTATAGATTAGATTTGATAGGTAGATAGATAGATATATCGATATGGCAGACCACCCCAAACCAAGCTTACTTATGATATGGGAATGATTGTTTTTTTGCTAGCAGAATGGACGACACTGCAGCAAAACATTGGTTGATAGATCTCAACTTGGTTTTGCAACCGCACATTTGATTTGAAAACTGTGAATGTTTCTTGTTGAAGCACCTAGTGCTTTTTCAAGATCGGGCACGTTCCCAGTGGCTAGATAAGGGAAATATACAGGAACCCCAAATCTTTGAGCGTCAAAATCATGGAATCTCTCAAATCAACCCAACATCATCTTTTTAAAGTACTGGATCTTAAACCACAAACCATAAACATCGAAACCTGGGATACCTAGATCTCCACCCTGGTCCGCGCACCCATTGGCCTAGATGAGGAGGCGTGGCAACGGGACGGCTGGGGATGGGCCATGGGAGTTTCATGGTTACCGCAATGTTTTAAGCAACCTTGGACGTGTGCATTTCAGTAAGTGGTTGGTTTAGAAGCCATATACAACTGGGAATATTCCATATATAACTAGGGTAACTAGGGGTATACTGGATATAATATGGTTGTTATCCACTTACTAAGTGGGATGCACACCCAAGTAGGGATTTATATATGATGATTATTTCATATCGATGGGACAATAATTGGGACAATGAGAGAAATCCCTCCAGTGTCGGAGGTTTATTGATGGGAAAGTCAGCGAAGTAAATGTGGGATTTCCCAGCAAACCGTGGAGCTGATTACCGGAGGGTAATGATAAAACCACCCAATCAACATGACGACCTTGCCATGAGTTCAGGGTTGGAAGATTAAGTGTTTTTTACAAAAAGTGCTCAAAATTCCGAAGATGAAATCGACAAGTTGTGTTTTTTAGGTTTTTTTTGATGAAATAGACGTTTTTTTTTCTCATGTATACTTTACAGCTTTCCAACCTTTCTATCACTGGGGGTAGCCCATATTATTTCTGGTTCCTATGGTGACAATTTCTCGACCTGCCATGGCGCATAAATGCGCCAGGCGCTGAGGGAGTACTTGAAGACCAACGGGTGCCTCGGCAGAATCGAACTGCATAGATCCCGAATCTGTGGCTTCACCAGGCACCAGGCTTCACCAAGGTACCACTTGGGATCTTTCAGTGATATCAATGGTAAAACCATGAAAAACCCTGATTTTATAGTGATTCTTGATGGGATTTTATAGTGATTCAATGGGATATGAATGGGATATACCCGGCCTGGTTCTGACCAACTAACAGTTCGCCATGGTATATATCGATGGCCCTAATCGAAATAGATGGTTTAGCTAGCTATAAAATGGTGGATCTTTCCATGGCTATGTAACAAATTACCAGATGGTTACTCCAAAAAATGCTTCCCGGTTTTTCACACCATGCAGACTTTCATGGATTTTTCAGGATCGACGTGACCCAGTTTGGACAGAACGGAACCAAGTGACTGGGCTGTGGACTGGGCGGAAGGGAGCTATGGAAGGAAAATGGTAAGTCAATGAGCTATTTGGGGATGGGTCAAAAGCAATCATCTGCCATATTTGCGGGGATGAACGTGTGCGATCTCGTCGGCCGGCTTCGTTCGAACATCAAATTCTGGTCAACAATTGCTGATACTGTACTACCCCGGTTCTTTCCTTGAAACCCATTTTTGGCTGGGGTATAAGTGGTAGAAGTCTGGTTCAAGTCGGTAGCTCAAAAAGAAACTTCTAGATCAATCCCACAAAGTGGGGCCCCCTAGATAGCTAAGTTGGTTTATAACTCCAATAACTATGGTTTGTGGTACCTATAACTATAGTTAATGGGGCTTATAAACCAACTAACATCACTGGGGGGCCCCACTTGCATGTGTGGCTGGGACTCATTTCTCGCAGCTTCATGGGATTTTCTGGCCGAAATCTGATGGCGGGCTGAGGTCCCTGAAGGAGTTCTCCTCCGAACTGATCAAGGGCGAAACACGGCTGTTGCAGGTCACCCGGTTGTGGAAGGGATTTGGCGAAGACTGGGCATTTTGTGAAAAAATCATAGGAAATCATAGGACTTAAAGCTAGTAGATTGAAGGAAGAATTGGATTCAAGAAACCAGACATTGGGTTGGAACCTGATACAATTTGTATATAACCAGGAAGAAGATATGGAAGAAAGGGATTTGCTAAGATAAACCAACCAGGATGGGTATCGATGGACCAAGGTGGCAAAACTTGGCCTCTGGAGCCTTGTTTTCCATGACCTAGCCATTGTGTCCTAAGTGTTGTTGATTTATCGAAGTATTTACCGTCCTGTGTCAGGTTATTAACCTATATATGCCAAAACAGAGGGGATCTGAACAAGTCACCATGGATTTGACCGACCAAATGGGGAAAAACCCTGTGAAGTTTGATATGTATAGATTGTATAGGACGGCATATATGATATATATGTATATATACATACAGATACACACACATATATAGATATATAAATAACTATATACATATTATATTCGCACACACAGAAGTGAAGTATCCAACCTTGACCCGCAGCCATTTCGGGAGAGATGGCATTGGTAGCATCGCTTCCGGTCGACTCTCCGAAGGGGTCAACCAAAGTCAACCCGATCGATTGATCTGTACCATTCGGTGTCATCAAACATAACTATTTTCGGGGGTTTCCATAAATGGGGGATCCCTAAAATGGATGGTTTATTTCCATGGTAAAACCCTTTTTTATATAATGGATGATTTGAAAGTATCCCCATAAAAAAGGACAGCTCCATCTAGCTGGAAAATTCACCAGAAATACTTCAACTGGTGATGTCCGATTTTTATTTTGATCAATAAATAATATTCAATTCCCATTTTCTAGCATCCATATCCCAATTATATCGAGCAATTGGATCCCTATTGTTGAACCATGGTTCATGTGGGATATACCTCACGTAGACGACCTGGTGCAGGT
>CAMXCT020000999.1:150000-167500 GCA_947184155.2 Cladocopium goreaui | reverse complement strand
CATCAACATCAACATCAACATCAACATCAACAACATTATCATCAACAACATTATCATACATTATCCAGCCACCCCCCCACACTGTTTGGGGTCTCTTGCCGGGATCATATTTTTTTGGAAAAACCAGCCAGTCCAAGTTTTTGGAAAAACGTAGCTAATATAGCCATGATATCCCCGTTCTATAGTAGATCCTAAACATACTGGGAATTTGGATTGGCATGGAATTTATGGACCCCGCATTCCCACAATCTTCCATAGGGGTTTCTTATGGGAGTAGTACGAGAGTAGTATGGGAGGGTCCCATCAGCCAGGGGGGTCCAAGCAAATCTATCATATGCGAATAGAAATTCGCCATGATATTCCCATTTCATCTACCCTCTGGTAAACAAACAAAAAACGACATGGAAAATGGTGATTTAGTTCGTGGATTTACCCGGCTATAAAATGGTGATTTTCCATAGTTATGTAAACGTTTACCAGAGGGTAACATGAATTAACATGATATTTCACCACAGTTATGGGGAAAATGTCCCAACAAATAATGCATCAAATTCCCATCAAATTCCCATGATTCCTAGGGTGGATCCGATTCGACCCTGGAACCAGGTCTGGCCCGACGGCAAGAGCAGCACTCAGCCTCGCATTCCCGGGGCCAAGCGGCGTCACTGTGCGAAAATTTCGTCGGTGATTTTCCAGGGACATCCACTACGAATGGGGAATCGATTAAGGGAATATGTTTGGATTTCTTGGGGTCTGGATAAGGCTCTTGTTATATATATATATATGTATATATATATGTATATATATATATATGTATATATATATAGTTAATTTATATAACTTAGAAAAGAAGGGATTGGACACCCTTTTTCATTGAGGCATATTGAAGCAGCGCTTTTCATCCACATCCAAGTTTTGCGGTGTCTGTGTGCCTCTTAAGGATTCTAGAGAAACACTCAGAAGCTCCCGCGCTCCCACAAGGTCTCATATGTCAGCCCCCCGTTACAATTAGAGAGGTTCTTCCCAGGAACTGGCAGGTTTTATGATTTCTGGAAGGACATGCAGGGACGACGCAAGATGGGATTGTCCACTGGTTGGACCCCAAACCATCAAAATCAAAATCCAATGGTAGCGATGGACAACTTTAGGCAAATAGAGTATAAATCATCTATAAACAAAGCCCGTTTTGGCCATGTAGATATAGAATATAACATCATATACCCTCTGGTAAACATACAAAAAGCTATCGAAAATGGCCATAGAAATAGTGGATTTTCCCATTAAAAATGGTGGATCTTTCCATAGCTATGTTAAATTACCAGAGGGGAACCAGATGGTACTTTTTACCCCTCAAGAATTCTTCGTTGCAGGGCCTGACGAGAATCAATTCCTCTGCGCCCGACGCATCCTGAAGAGGTCGAGCCACTGGGGAAAGCCTCATGAAGAATGATGCTTAATAACAGATTACTGATGGTTCATAATAGTTAATGATGGTTAATTAATGGTTCATAATGGTTAATGATGGCCAGCAATGGTTAATGATGGTTCATTATGGTTAATGATGGTTAATTAATGGTTCATAATGGTTAATGATGGCCAGCAATGGTTAATGATGGTTCATTATAGTTAATGATTGTTAATTAATGGTTCATAATGGTTAATGATGGTCAGTAATGGTTGATGGTTCATTATGGTTAATGATGGTTAATTAATGGTTCATAATGTTTAATGATGGCCAGCAATGGTTAATGATGGTTCATTATGGTTAATGATGGTTAATTAATGGTTCATAATGGTTAATGATGGTCAGCAATGGTTAATGATGGTTCATTATGGTTAATGATGGTTAATTAATGGTTCATAATGGTTAATGATGGTCAGTAATGGTTAATGATGGTTCATTATGGTTAATGATGGTTAATTAATGGTTCATAATGGTTAATGATGGCCAGCAATGGTTAATGATGGTTCATTATGGTTAATGATGGTTAATTAATGGTTCATAATGGTTAATGATGGTCAGTAATGGTTAATGATGGTTCATTATGGTTAATGATGGTTAATTAGTAATGGTTCATAATGGTTAATGATGGTGAATTAATATAGTGATGGATATATAGTAATGGTTAATAGTGGTTCATAGTGGTTAATTATGATTAATTAAACATGGTTAATAATGGTTAATGATGTTTAATGGTGGTTAATACAGGTTAATAGTGGTTTATAATGGTTAATGATTGTTAATAATGGGTCATAATGGTGAATAATAGTTATATACTGATGGTTAATGATAGTTCGCGATTGTGAATAATGGTTAATAGTTGTTAGTCATGGTTACAGTATATAATGATGATCAATAATGGGTCTGTAACCAACGATAGATGAAGAATGGATCGCTGGAATAATGTGAACAAATCACCATGAATGTAGACCTCTGAAACCAGGGAAACCATGGGTTTTCCATATCTTTTTGTACGTTTACGCTAGGGCCTAGGGTATTGTGCGATGGTCATTTTAGTCGGATTGCAGATGATTCGATTAAGCCATATATCGGGATGGAAACCATTAAAGAACATAGGATACCCTCTGGTTATTTAACATAGCCATGGAAAATGGCCCATTTGTGGATGGTTTACCTATTAAAAATGGTGATTTTCCATGGCTATGTTAAATAAACAGATGGTAGTTTTTAATTGGCGCCAATTAATTGTGGGATTTAGAATTTCATAGTCGAATGGGATGGCGCGAATTTGAGATGTGGCTTTGGTAGCTGCATTTGGATCCCGTGCTTGTTGGTTCAGATCTTGTCCTATTCACCAATACATGATTGGGGTGGTCAAGAGGGGGTTGTAGCATTGTATCCCATATAATAGATCATATAGATAGATAGATAGATATGTAAATATACTATTCCATCTAATCCCATATAATATAATAGATATGTACCATTATATACTAATCTGGGATGAATGATAACGACCTGTTCAGCTATTTTCAGGTTAGTGGATTACTATAATCCAGCCAGATAGATGGGTCCGAAAACTCAGCCTTTTTCAAGACAACCCCGTTGTGGTTACATAAAATGGCCGGAAAATCATGACACAAACCCCAGTTTTTAGAGCCAATTTTGCCGTGTGACTTTGTGGGTTTCAGAGGTTGTCATGATGTTCATCATCCCAGTTTTCAAAGTCTTGTGGGTTTCAAACATGATGGATAAATCATTAATCGCAATAATTGGGGGACGGAGGAAGTGTGATTTTGGCAGCATCTTGGCATGTTTTGATAGAGGTTCCCTAGATTTTGGCTGTTCAGAGGGGTTTGAAGATCGTGCTTTGGTAGTTAAACTGTGGGCAAAGCCCAAAACGGGGGTATTTGTAGTGAAAACAAAGGAATTAACCTTCTTTTGTGGGGCAATGCTAGCACTGCCGATCTGAAGCAAGGGCCCAGATAGCCAGCTCACATTTTGCCAAAGTTGATACAACTACCGTACTTACCAGATCAGTTTAATGAACCTTATTTGATTGGTGGTTTGGAACATTTTTTATTTTTCCATATATTGGGAATAATAATCCCAACTGACTAATATTTTTCAGAGGGGTTGAAACAACCAACCAGTTATTCACACGGAAACAACATCGCCAGTTCACTTCCCGTTTCGAAACGGTAGTTTCAACCCGGTTTGGGTTTGTCTCTTGAAGATGGTTGCAGAAATCAGATATCTTCGCTGTTTGTACTGTTGAAACCCGTTGAAATTCATTGAAGGCAGCTGGAAATCGATGAGAACGCAGTCGGAGCCCAGATTGATCGTTTCCTGCATTGGGTAGTAGCTTTGAAAAGGCGAAAACGTGGAAGATCTTGTTGTTTTCAATGATGCTTTCAATATATCGTCATAGATATTGCATTGCACTGATCTTGATTTTTTTTACTTGATAACTATGCACATTTCTGATATGTTTCATTCAGAACATCTCAGGATGTTCATTTCAATCTGTTTCTCGAGGTTCGTATCTCCACAGATGTTGGATACCTCGAGGAAGATCGTGGCTCCAAGAGCCGCTTGGCGAGGAAGATCAGACACCATGAATCAATGGCCAGAGAGAATCGCCGGCTTTTAAACATAACCATCAGAAACCATGAGTCTTAGTGTAGAAAGGCCAACAAAATGTCCCAGCTCAGGCCATTCATTGAGTAGATATATATTTTGAATATTTTACTTGCAGGATAAGCCTAGTAGTTGGGTCATAGTACCAATTCAGAACTGGTGATCAAGCACGGTTGTAACACGTTGCAAAAGGTTGGCAGTTTTTGGACTTCCGGCTGGAAAGGAGTTCTATAGCCTACTAGCTCATCGACTCATGGAAACAAAGTCCAGTCTTCATAGCAATTCATAGCATTTCATGATACCCTCAGGTAAACTAACATAACCATGGAAAATCACCATTGTTGATGGGTAAATCCACTATAAATCACCATTTTCCATAGCTTTTTGTATGTTTACCAGAGGGTATTCATCGCATTGAACAAACCCACTGGGAGATGCTTCTCGCCCAGGTTACCCGGGTCTCAAGACGGTGCGCCAAAAACCCGGTGTTTCACCGACTGGGACGGAAGTGGAAAAGCTGAAATCACTGAAATCATCCCATTGCGATGTTAAAATAGGGCTATATACCCAATGATAAACCTCTATTCAGGAGGTTTATTAGGCTGGTTTACGAAATTTACCGTAGATGAAATTTAGCAAAATCAAACTGCCCGGCTTTGGGATTTCCGGTACTTGAGATTCAAGGGATTAAGTTGAACCAGCGTTTTTCTCTCATCGGGTTGAAGAGTCACAGAAGCACCCAGACTTTACGAGCCTTGGTAGCTAACCAAGGCAAGCAAGTGAGAAATTTTCCCAACACCTTTGGGACCGTGAAGCAGACTGATAAACACCATGTTCGCCGGTGGGCAGCGAGGACAACCCCAAATGAGACTTGCTATTTTAAGCCGAAAAAAATTGCCCAGAAAAAGTGGCCAACATTGAAAAACAACTACTTAGCAAGCTGGCAGGTGATTTGGGGTTTTTGAGTGGTTATCAGATCCAGTGATTTAAGATTCTTTTGGTCAGTCAAGAACTCACTGTCAAAAGTTGAGTCAAACTCAGCCAGTTCACAAACTCTGCGACTGGTTCCCTATGGTGCCATCGAATCATTCACAGTCGGACCTGCGGCCAGCCATTTTACACCGTTGCCAGGTCTATAGGAAGAGGGTGATCAAGGGTGAAATCATGCCTGGTCGGCCGTGGCAGAGGGGGGTCGAAGGGTGTTTTTTTTTTCATTGCCTGGGGCTTCGATGGTTTTGGGCACCACCGACCAGCAACAAAATTGGCTGAATTTCACAGGCCCTGGCAGCTGTTGAAAAAATGGAGTAGCAATGGACCCTTTTTTCAGCCGATTGTCATTTCTGGTATAACAGGTATAGCACCATCCCCAAATGCGGCTCAAATGTTAAAACCCATCTCCAAATCTCTTCCATGTGTCAGAATTGGAAGAGAAGAATCTTACAGAAAGCCTGCAAACTGCTGGGGAAAACACATGACTTGCTGATTTCTACAATTTCATGTGACCAATCCAATGGACATATCATGATCACAACCATGGTCAAGCCAACCATCACTAATTGCATCAGATATTCCACAGATTTCTACAACACGTCAACAAGTTTTGGCAGGGATCGACAAGTTTTTAGCCCATGACTACTATTCTTTTTTTTAATAATGTTTTTTTTCTCATCACTGGAGTTGCGTGTGAGATGCGGATACGGCATACTAAACGGCACCCCGTCAGGACATTTGTGCCTGGAAAGGATCACAAAATAGTCATTTTTTCGGGGGGTCCAGAATCATAAACCAGGTTCCAGAATTTTGACCCCTGCCTGACTTTCCTCGACTGACATGGAGGCTCTGCTTTTTTTTTTCCGCACGCACCCCAAGTGGAATCATCTTTTTTGTGATTTGCACCAGCTGCCTCACATATAGATAGTTGGTATTAGTTCGGCATTGGCATGATAAAATTCGGGGAAGTAACTAGTACTCGTAGTAGTAGTAGTAGTAGCAGTAGTAGTAGCAGTAGTAGTAGTAGCAGGAGTAGTAGTAGTAGTAGAAGTAGTAGTAGCAGTAGTAGCAGTAGTAGCAGTAATAGCAGTAGCAGTAGTAGTAGTAGCAGTAGCAGTAGTAGTAGTAGCAGTAGTAGCAGTAGTAGCAGTAGCAGTAGCAGCAGCAGCAGCAGTAGCAGTAGTAGTAGTAGCAGTAGCAGTAGCAGTAGCAGTAGCAGTAGAAGTAGAAGTAGTAGCAGTAGCAGCAGTAAAATGCGTGGCCCCCCATTGATGTTTGTTGTTTTATCACCCCCATAGTTACCATAGTTGAGCAAATAAAACTTGCGTCAACTGAGCGAGAAAAACCGGGGGCCTCACCTTGTTGGCTAAGAAAAATCGGGAAAGTCACCTTGAAACCTGGATGAGTTGTGCTGAAAATCTCGAAACAAATATCTCAGGTGCTTAAGTTCAGATTCCTTGTCGAAGCACAGTGGAATCAGGCGAGGATCCCGCCGCGACCGGTGAAGATTTCATGGTGGAATTCATCCAGATGACATGACAAAATGATAGCATGATACATGAATTATAATATCATGATATATCATGTTACTAATATATTATAGACTCAGATATCTTGTAACGATAACTATTGAATATTGACAGCATTAACAGCATTATATAATCATATTAAAAGACAAACAAGGGTAAACATATGGATATCGCAGGAATCGCAACTAGTTTTTTCTCCATGGCTTCCCCAGTTTTTTCCCACAGGCCCAACAACTGACTTCCAATTGCCAGGATAGGGCCACAGCTGAATTGCCAGGGTTTTCCATATGATTTTCATTAAATCCAGCTTGGATTGCCGAAGGGTATCATGGTCCAAAAATCAAGGTACCCTCTGGTTATTTAACATAGCCATGGAAAATGGCCCATTTATAGAGGGTTTACCTATTAAAAATGGTGATTTTCCATGGCAAACTGTTAAATAACCAAATGGTAAAACCTCAAACTACTGTACAATAAACAGTGGTTATGGTTTGCATTTTCCCATCCAGATGGCCATCGAATGAGGTTTTGAAATGCGGATTGCGACGGATTTGTAGCACAAAGCCATAGACTGAAGAGGTCATAATTGTGATCTCTAGATGTTGAACTAAATTTTCAATGGTGGGTGGGCTGGTTGAGCCCTTAAATTTTCCATCAAACATGACGGTCTACTATTTTATGAAAATGGTGGTGTTTGTGCTTCCATTTTCAGCATGGATCAGGTTAGTTAGGTGCTGGTTTTCGGGCGCCCGGAGCCCGATTTGGATGGTGCTCGTTGACATGCCGTTCAGTGGGGGTCTTCGCTGGTTTACAGGGTGGTGCCCCATAGTTAGCTAAGTTGGTTTATAAGTCCAATAACTATGGTTTATAGGTGATATATCTATAGTTAATGGGATTATAACCCACTTATAACTTGGGGGGCACTACCTTGTGGATGAACATAAACATCCATAAACATCCATAAAACCACCATAAAGCCACCATGTTTTGACAACGGCTCCCGGGATCATGTTTTCGGTCATTTGTCAATGGCGAAAACCAAGGGTTTTTTTGGGTCAGTTCGAGGATTTCCATGGTTTTTGGTACAGATGATTCCTGAACAAGTTCTAGAAATTGAATGGTGCTATCTGAAAATGAGATATACCCCCCAAAATAGCAATTTCATGGGAAGTATGATGGTTCACCAATGGATTTGGGATGCCACATTTTCAGACACTGACCCAGGCGGAAGATTTTTTTGCCTCAAAATCCACATTTTCTTGCTGGTTCAGTCCAATTTCTTGTAAGAGATGCATACAGTATGCTGTATATACATATATAATATATTTGTAATATAATATAATATAATATAATAATATATAATATATAATATAATAATATATAATATAATATAATATAATATATAATATAATATAATATAATATATAATATAATATAATATAATATAATATATAATATAATATAATATAATATAATATAATATAATATAATATATAATATAATATAATATAATATATAATATAATATAATATAATATACTCGTCCTCTAATATCCTATACTCAATCATCCTCTCCTCTACTATCCTTCTTGTCTCTCCACCCTCCTCTCCTCTCTTTGTACTATACTATCCTACATCGACTCTCTCCTTCCCACCTCTCCTCTCCTCCTCCTCGCTTTGTCATCTACCTTCCTCATACTCTCCTCTCCTTCTCTCTGTCCTCTCCATCTCATCTCCTTCCTCTCTCCTCGTCCTCCCCCTATCCCGCCTCTCTCTCGCTACTCTCTCTCTCCTCTCCTCCCCTCCCCTCTCCTCTCCCTCTCTTTGTCCTCTCCTCTCATTTTTGTCCTCTCCTCTCCTCTCTCTCCTTCTCCTCTCCTCCCCTCTCCTCTTCTCTCCTCTTCTCTCCTCTTCTCTCCTCTTCTCTCCTTTTCTCTCCTCTTCTCTCCTCTTCTCTCCTCTTCTCTCCTCTTCTCTCCTCGTCTCTCCTCTTCTCTCCTCTTCTCTCCTCTTCTCTCCTCTTCTCTCCTCTCCCCTCTTCTTCTTCCTCTTCCTCCCCCTCTCCTCTCCTCTCCCTCTCCTCTCCTCTCCTCCCCTCCCCTCTCCTCTCTTCTTCTCTCCTCTTCTCCCCTCTCCTCTCTTCTTCCCTCCTCTTCTCTCCTCTTCTCTCCTCTTCTCTCCTCTTCTTTCCTCTTCTCTCCTCTTCTCTCCTCTTCTCTCCTCTTCTCTCCTCTTCTCTCCTCTTCTCTCCTCTTCTCTCCTCTTCTCTCCTCCCCATCTCCTCTCCTACTCCTCCTATTTGTACCTCTCCTCTCCTCTCATCTCCTCTCCTCCTCCTACCTCTCTCCTCTCTCCTCTCCTACGCCTCGTCTGTTCCCTGTATTTGTTGGCTCTGCCGTGCGTGATCCATGTCGGGATGGTCCAGGTAGGTCCAGGTACACTGCCATAGCCTAAGGTCATATCCCCAAGATATCGCAAGATATTCCCATTAAAAATGGTGATTTATAGTGAGTTTTCCCATGAAAAATGGTGATTTATAGTGGGTTTTCCCATGAAAAATGGTGATTTTCCATAGCTATGTTGGTTTACCAGAGGGTATATAGTGCGATATGATCATAGAACTATTTGGAATTGATAATCTAAAACTATTTGGAATTGATATTCTATGTGATCATCTCAATTCCAACTAGTTTTTTCAGCATATTCTAAGCATATTTTGGAGTATCCAAACTATCCTCATCATCTTCCCATCATATTCCCAACTCCCAAACATACTGTATGTATGTATATTATATATACACACATAGAGATTCCCTTTCATCCAATATTATAGTATTCGGGGGGATAAATTATGACAATTCCCAAACATATTCACCAAAAAATCGATCTCCAAAGGCATATTTTCCCCAAATATCATGATCTCCAAACATATCTTGGGATTAAATGATTCTTATGACAATTCCGCCCTACAAATGAATAAATACATAAATACATAAATACAAAAATAAATAAATAAATAAATCAATAAATAAACAAATACATATATATATATATACATATAGATATATCTATTCATCATTTCTCATGATATTTTGGAGCAAATTGTTCCCATCAAACTTCGAATCAGATTCCCATCCCCAGATCTCCAACTCTTCCGAGGCTTTACCGCACGTGCGAACACATCAAATGTCCAGCGGGGTGCCCTGGGATCTTGGGCGTCTTGGAATGCCAATGAAAAACCGGGAGATCACCAGGAACATATGTGGATCTAAGGCAGAATGATCAGGTTTAGCCAAGATTTTTTTCGATAGAAGATGTTCAGTTTTAACCAGGAAAATATATAGGGATTTATTGATGTAATATATAACATAGAATCATCTTCAACCTCTAAGATGATACTTGAAATGTTGGATTTCCAGGGGTATCTCCATTTCCAGGAAATCGCCATGATTTCTAGGTGACCCTGCATTTGTTGGGATATTTTTCCCACAACTGTGGTGAAATATCATGTTAATTCATGTTACATAAGTGATATATCCACAAAACTGGAACTGCAGGCCCCCGGTGCCGACAGAAAAAAAACACAATTTTTTCCTCTGTTTTTTGGATGTCCAAAGATTGGAGACTCTTTTCGGATCCCCCTAGCTGCGGAGTGCATGGAGATCACCACTGGTCGATCTTCCATTCTCAGGTGAAAAGGCTTGAATCGCTGTGAAAAGTCAGACCCTTGTCTTTTGAATGAACTTTTCGGCCTCCCACAGATTTCAGGCTCACGAGTTCTCTTTGCTGGCGTCCTGAAACGGATTTTCAGCGGTGAATTTTTCAATCTTTTGCTCGTTTTTTTTTCCGGTCGTTTTGCGGTATTTTTTGCCAGCCCAGGATCGAAAAACACTTGAGGAAGATGAACCATGGATAAAAAATTGTCAGAACAACTGGGTTTTTGGGGTCCATACGAAATCAAGGGCATACCTGTGTCACATCGGCAATTTTGGGGGACTTTGAGGCAGGCAGGTTCAACTCTATGGCTGAATCAGCCAGGAATCAATAACTTGCAATACTGGGCCTCACAAGCTGCAAAGAGGCTACAACACATTTCAACTAGCCCCTGGGTTAAGATTTTATGTTGAATGCCAGTCAAACAAAGTTCAATATTTGGGGTACAAACATGTAGTTCACTATATTAAGCCAGAAGAAAAACTATGGCCCCTGCATCCCTGCTTGTGCCATGTCCATTTGCTTCGACGGAATGTGTCGAGCGACAAGTCCAGATTCTCAAAATCCCCCAAAGATTGAGCGACAACTGCTCGAGTTATGGTTTCACCCTCCATTTGCATGCTCCAAAAGGCACGATTCGAAAACAGATCGCGGAGTTTTTGTGTCTGGTGCCACAAAATGGCCGATGTTGGATCAACTTGACACAAATCAACATTGTTGGAGACCCAGGAAGAAAAGCCTAATTCATAAAGTGTATGAAACACACTGAATGGAATGTCAATAGTCAATTTGTGTATGGTTCATTTTTTAATTCTGTTAGCCGCATTGCACTAGGTATATCTAGGTATTCTAAAAAATCTTTGAAGTTTGTCTTCTGCCCATGTCGTATTTTCACTTCTTGATTTCTGGATCCGTGAAGTCTGTCTACATGACAGGGCTCTGCATCCAGGAATTGACTCCCATGAAATACATCCGTATGGACTCTTACATCTGGATGGTGGTTTGGAACATGGCTTTTATTTTTCCATATCTTGGGAATATATAATGATCCCAACTGACGTTCATATTTTTCAGAGGGGTAGGTATACCACCAACCAGTACATGTTTATAAGATATGAATCAGTGAAGCTATGGTTAGTTCATTGACATAGGAACACATAGTTCATTTACAAGCGATAGTTAGTTCATGACTCATGCTGTCACTATTATTTTTATTGACTCCGAAGCCTTCAGTTCGGTCAGTGGTCCATGTTGATCATGTTGGAGGATGGTCATCAATCCATTTTCATACAGGATGGCCCCCCCTAGTGATAAGTTGGTTTATAACCCCAGCAATATGTATTTATAAGTATCCTACACTATTGTTATTATAGTTACAAACCAACTTAGCTAACGAACTAGGGCCCCATCCTGTATTTTTTTTTTCGATCCACCCATCGATTACGGATTCACGGGGGTGGATGCCCACCCCACATGACTTTGGAATCTCATCTTTGTGAAAGGTGGATGCCCATCACGTTGCAAAAACACAACCCTTTCTTTATGTTCTTTTTTTTTGGGGGGGAGTGTTAATGGGAGATTCATCCCATTTAGAATGAGATTGGGTAATGATGGGATTTTTCTACCCAGAAACTGAGGGTAAGTGCTGAGACCCAGCATCGACGCGGACGGCTCTTTGGCTCTGAGAGATCTTTTTGGGGTTAGCTAAGTGCTGCCCACAGGTTAGCTAAATTGGTTTGTAACTCTACTTTGCAGGCTTTATCAGTGATCTACATATCTATATATCTATATATATATATATACACTCATAGAATCATAATATAAGTATACCCGATAGATAGATAGATGGATAGATAGATAGATAGATGGATAGATAGCCAGATGGTTTGCAATGAAACTTCTTGCTGGGAAGCATCACATTCTGCAGGAAGTGGTGATTTTTCGGAAGTCCAACCCCAGCCGAATGAAACCCGGATCACCCCCCCCGTCCGGTCGACCCCTGGGCCACGGAGTGAGTAGTTGTCGCCATGGCAAAATCCCGAGGTGCGCAAAGGAACCGTCTTCTGGAAACATCATGAACCCCCCCAAAGATGTGATTTGGCCGCTCTTCCGGCTCCAAAATTTTGGGCTTGCAGATGTTTTTTCTGGGCACAAAATGTGTGACTTTCCGCCGTTGTGAATCGCTGTGTGAAGCTTTCCGCGAATCACCAGTTACAAAGTGAAGTGATCCTTCTAGATGTTTCTGGTTGGGTAGTTCCATTCACCATAGACGTCAATCAACTGGCTGGTTGATTCATTTGTTTGGAGTGTTTAATTGGATGTCCCACACTGTGGGGCAGCTGATTCCGTTGAGGTCATCGTCTACAATAGGCTGTATATAATTATATATATATAATGTCTTAAAATGTGGCAAACCCAATTTTTATAGACCTCTAATTGGCTATGTATCCCCCACATTTAGATCACCAGCCATCTGTGGAGTCTCCGATCTCGCCATCGAGGTCGTCCTTCTGCTCTCTTGCTGATGCTCTTGGGAGGTGCCGTGGCTGCTGCTGCGCGAAAAGCAAACGACCGAAGCCTGGGAATCATGGTGAATGTATAGGGAAATCATCCCCTTTTATGGCCCCACTATTCAGGCGATGGACCGGTGTCTATCCATTCGGGGGCATGGGCCGGGAAAGGGAAGTTTTTAGTGGCCCAACTCAGGTGAGTGAAATTAAACAAAATTTACCCAGAATGGGATAATCCAGCCATGTTTGACTACCGGAGGCTTAACAGTCGAAGAATGGTGCTGGAACCATAGGGGGATTTGACCAAACACATGTTGATTCGAAAAAACAACCTGGGTGAGCCTTCGCCGTCTAGGATGATAAAGCCTGGCATGGAATGGGCTTCTCAAACTTGCAGCACCATCGGTAAGGGCGTTCACTCCCTGGTGTTTAAGGTGTGGGTCCAGTTCTCGTTTGACCACATTTGGCTCTAGTTGCTAGCCAATCATTTTTTTTGCTGCCCCTCCCAAAAATAGGGATTTTTATTCCACACCCTGAGCTTTTCGCCAACCAGCGTTGCTTCACCTCACCTTGAATTGGCTGCAGAAGAAGATGCTTGCGGCGCATTCTCCACTTGCTCTCGTGGTGTTGTGATACAGAGGTTTGTTTGAATCCATTCTGAGCAGACAGAACCTCTTCCGGCCAAAAAAACGGCTGCTGTCTTTCGCTTGCTTGTTTGCATGTCAGAGCAACTAGAGACAAACGCACTTGAACAGATCGGGATGTAGCATGACGTAGCCAATGTAGCTAGTAGGACTAGCTAAAGCTAACCAGGTAGGAGTCTTGTTGCTTGGTGCAAAAAAGGTACCTTTTTTGGGCGATGTCATGGTTTCCCAGGGATCATCCCAATCCAGGCCTCACTTTCTGCGGCGAGCAGCATGTGAGGAGCCGCCCCCCGGACGACCCGGGACGACCCGGGACGACCCGACTGTGACGAAGTGGGATGATCCAAAAAGCCATGGTTTTCCAATGGCGTTTGGAGCTTGAACCCCCCTTCATTGAGGGGGGGATGTTCGTGGAGACACATTTATTGGCATTATTCGCAAATGATGTTTATGGTTATTTTCATTTTTTTTCCGAAAAAGACAAACACAAAACAACTGTGAGATAGATGGATGGCCTTAGACTTTCGGTTTCCATGGCCTTTTCACGAAATCTTACACCGATGCTGCCCCAGTAAAACTTTGATTGGTTTAGTTTAGTTTTAGCTTTACCCCAAAGACTATAGAAAACTTTGCCATATCTATATATGGTATATAAACTACTGGTACTATATGATTCTATTGACTACTATATAATTCTATGGTTTATAGTTTATGGTACTTAGATGGTATATAGGATACAAATTCGATATATCTATATACCATAAACCATAGAATTCACTGAGTGAACTAAACCAGCTCAGCTATCTCAATCACCACTAAACCACCATTAGATCACATCAAACCACCACTAAGTCACCATTAAATCACTTCGGGCTGCCACCTGGGACTTTGCAGAGGAGACGAGCTGTGCCAAGGGCTGCCTTGCAGGTGCGAAACGATCTGGGATAGGGCGGATTGAGAGAGTTCTTCCCGGGTAAAGATGAAGGTATTTTCTGGTGGTTTCAAACACTATATATATATATATACGTATATATATATATTTATCCATATATACACATGTATATAAATAGATAGGTAGATAGGTAGATAGGAAGATAGGTCGCTAGGTCGCTAGGTCCATAGATAGATAGATGGATGGATGGATAGATAGATAGACAATTGTTTGATAGATAGATATTTGTTATAAGCAGAAAGATACGGAGTGATGATAGAAGATGCCTTTCATATTGTTTCTTTATGGTGTTTTCCCATCACCATCCAGATGTCTTTTTTAGAGGGGTAGAGTGGGCATTGGATGTTGGGATGTTCACCTTATGCCTCGTAATGAAGTGTTTTGTTGCCACTTGATCTCTCAATCTTGGTATCCTGGAAGTGATAGGATGCCCTCAGAATGCATTTTATGGTCGCAGCGGTTGAGTGGTCATTTCAGAGAGTTATTGGTTTCTTTTTCACCAGTTCATCAACACCAAACCTGGGGCAAAAACGGAAGAAACCAATGGGAACCTCAGCTTGGAGTCCAATGATTTGGAAAGCCACTGGATTGGGTCAACCGATTGGTATATTTAGTACAACCGACTGGATAAAGTGAACTATAGCCAGCGAAGGGTTGGAAATGTGTAACCAGTGGAAGTATCAAAAAAAATCAGCCTCAAAGTGGTTGACCCCATGTTGGAGACCTCTTGGGGACGCCAACGATAAGGACCTCACTCGCGAGAAGGTTTCGGAGCTGAAGGCTACTTTCGGCTACACGAAAAAGGGCATGGGATGTATGTTGATATAGTTGGGATAATAATTGGGATTACCATCTGGTTATTTAACATAGCCATGGAAAATCACCATTTTTGATAGGTAAACCATCTATAAATGGGCCATTTTCCATGGCTATGTTAAATAACCAGAGGGTATACTTGAGATAATTTTTGGGATAATCATTGGATATCATTGGGAGATAATATTTTTGGATAATAATAGGGATAATATTGGGAGATAATATTTTTGGGATAATCGTAATAGGGATAAGAGTTTTTTTTGTGGCAGGATATCATTGGATTAGAAGGTGAGGTCCCAGTGATGTGTTTAGATTCAGCCCATGAATAGTTCGCAGCGTCAAGACCGGTTGGAACATCCATTGCCGCCCCTTGATTGTTCTCAGGGGGTTTATACTACCAAGTTTTTTAAAAGGGGAATTGCAGCATGATTCGATCGGAATTTCGGATGCCGTTTCTAGGTCAATTGACATTTGTGCTGCTGGTGAAGTTAGAAGCCCAATTTGGGATAAAGTGGATAAAGCAACTCCAATTGTCTGTTGGTTTTGTAACCAAAATCACAGGGTCCCATGTCTATGGTGAGTTCACTTAAACTAATGGGCGAGTTCGTTTTTTCAAGCCGCGCCCTCGATGGCCGCTGCCAGCGCGCCCAGCGCGCCCCTGCGTGTAGTGATCATCGGTGCTGGCGTGGCGGGGCTCAGCGCAGCGTCGTGCCTGAAAGATGCGAAGTTTTGGAAAAGCAAGGGCCACTTCAACGAAGCTCCAGAGGTTGAGGCGCAACATTTCTTTTTTTAGAGGAACAAAGTATGGGAAGAAGGGTTGATGTTTTGTTTGCCTCCTGGCTGATACTTGGGAATCACCACCCATTACCAACCATTATAATAACTGTCCAACTTACTCGGAATGAGACGTTACTTGGCTGTGTATCGCAGGAACTTCCTGTTTAAATAATCCATTAAAGATGATTAAACTATTTTCAAGAAAACACATTGTACAAGTGGGATATTCAATTACCAGTAGTACTGCACAAGGCGCTGGCGGAAGTTTCAAAAATAGAAAACCTATAGGAGAGGTTGGTTGTTGTGAATCACGGATGGCAGAGCGAATCCACTGATGGACCGACAGGGGCTTGGAGTTGTGTTTTTTGGAGTGGTTGCAATGGTTGCAGTGGTCACCTCACCACAACTGCTGGATGTAGTGTGGTGTAACGCAGTTGTAGTTGTAGTTGTGGTGTAGTGGAGTTGTAGTTGTAGTGTAGTGTAATTAGTGTAGTGTAGCGTAGTGCAATGTAGTGGTAGTTGTAGTTGCAGTTGTAGTTGTAGTGTAATGTAATGTAACTAGTGTAGTGTAGTGCAGTATTGTGTATATAATGTGGTGTAGTTGTAGTTGCATTCGTACTCGTACTTGTAGCGTGCTGCAATGTAATTATTGTAGTGTAGTGTAATGTAGTGTAGTTGTAATTGTAGTTGCAGCTGTGGTAGTAGTAGTAGTAGTAGCAGCAGTAGTAGTAGTAGTAGCAGTAGTAGTAGTAGTAGTCGTAGGAGTAGTAGTAGTAGTAGTAGTAGTCGTCGTAGGAGTAGTAGTAGTAGTCGTAGGAGTAGTAGTAGTAGTAGTAGTAGTAGTAGTAGTAGTAGTAGTAGTAGTAGTAAGTAGTAGTAGCAGCAGTAGTAGTAGTAGCAGCAGCAGTAGTAGTAGTAGTAGCAGTAGTAGTAGTAGTAGTAGTCGTAGGAGTAGTAGTAGTAGTAAGTAGTAGTAGTAGTAAGTAAGTAAGTAAGTAAGAAAGTAAGTAAGTAAGTAAGTAAGTAGTTAAGTAAGTAGTAGTAAGTAAGTAGTAGTAAGTAAGTAGTAGTAAGTAAGTAGTAGTAAGTAAGTAGTAGTAAGTAAGTAGTAGTAAGTAAGTAGTAGTAGTAAGTAAGTAGTAGTAGTAAGTAAGTAGTAGTAGTAAGTAAGTAGTAGTAGTAAGTAAGTAGTAGTAGTAAGTAAGTAGTAGTAGTAGTAAGTAAGTAGTAGTAGTAAGTAAGTAGTAGTAGTAAGTAAGTAGTAGTAGTAAGTAAGTAGTAGCAGTAAGTAAGTAGTAGCAGTAAGTAAGTAGTAGCAGTAAGTAAGTAGTAGCAGTAAGTAAGTAGTAGCAGTAAGTAAGTAGTAGTAGTAAGTAAGTAGTAGTAGTAAGTAAGTAGTAGTAGTTAGTAAGTAGTAGTAGTTAGTAAGTAGTAGTAGTTAGTAAGTAGTAGTAGTTAGTAAGTAGT
>CAMXCT020000999.1:47500-147500 GCA_947184155.2 Cladocopium goreaui | reverse complement strand
ATAGTTAGATAGATGGATGGATGGATGGATGGATGGATGGATAGAAAGTTCGATAGATAGATAGATAGATGTATATATATACATTTATGCTGTATATGTATATATATATAATTTACATACATACATATTGGCATGTATGTAAATCGTCATAAAACCACTCCGCGGACACAAGATTTCATGGTGTTTTGAGGTGGTGGTTCTCGAAGCCCGTGATCGATTGGGCGGCAGAATCTGCACGGAGCACTTTGCCGACGGCACTGCTGTGGCTGATCTAATCAGCCGTATTTTCCAATTTTTGCCTGAAAATGGGGGCATTTGCTGGAGGTCAATCCATATCCATGGGTACCTTTGGATGAAACCAACTATCTGCTAGCCACCTATTGTAAACATTTTTCTTTTAAAATGAGGTTTAAAATTCCACATGTCATCAGGGAATGGGACTAAACCAACAAAACCGACTTGGGCATCTGAACAGAAAATTGCATATGCAAACAACAAAGGTGGACAGAACCAATAAAATCCGGCATGGACCAGACCAAAAAAAGGCAGATCAACCTGGCTGAAGGTGGACCCTATACAGGGATATACCTGATTCTCGTGCCATGTTTCGACTTTCGCGGAAGATCCACATGGGTTGCTACACGCATAGATGCTTCTCTTTTTATCGCCGCACAGTAGAAAGTGTGGTATACACTGCCCGAGTGTCTTGATGAACTAGGTGGACCTGGGTGCTGCATGGTTGCACGGCAACTCCGCGTCCAATCCCTTGCTACGTCTGTCAAAGCTCTGCGGAGCGGAATTGGTGGAGCCGCTTGGGCGGTTGGCAATGGAAAAATCGATGATCAATAATTCAAAACTAGGTGTTTAAGCAGCAAACCTGGGGTTTTAACCAGCAAACATGGGGGGTTCAGCCACCAAAACATCTAGGTTTAACAAGCAAAACTTTGGTTTCAACGAGCAAAAGATGCCGGAATAATCAGCAAACATGGGGTTTCAGCCAGAAGCAGGCGGATTTTACCAGCAAAGATGGGAGTTCCACAATCCAAAACCATGGTTTAACCAGCAATCATGAAAATTTAAGATGGTTCGTGATGGGAAACTGGTAGTGAACCATGGCGTAGAGATTATGGCAATTCGCAGGGTATTGACAGTAAATACACGTAAATACGCACATTGATGGGAATCTAACCTTGGAGGAACATTGCCGGTCTCCTCTTCATAAATCTTTTTCCCATCAAAATGGTCATTTCCCAAGGCCATGTTTGTCAGAGCCTCTTCAATTTCTCCCGGAACTCGTTAGACTTGATTCTGATCAAATTTGGTTGCCCCTGAGAACCATCAACAAATTGAAGTTGATAGTAGTTTTTGGAATCCGATCAAAATAAACTTGGTTTATCTGATATAGTTTTGGATTCCCATCAACAAATCACCAAACATAGAAGTCGACCTCCCGTCGTGCAACTGGAGTCCCTATCGCTCAAGTTTTGTAGTCGAGTAATCAATCGCTGTACATGGTTAGGCTAAAAACATGGTAAAAGTAAAACTGGTCCACTTACCAGCCACAAATTATTTTTGTTGGCAGGTGTCTTTCAGATTTACCATGTAAAAATTATCAACATGGTACCAACATAATAGTTCCATTCAGAAAGTCTTTTGATAGTTGTTCCATTCACCATGCGTAGTTCCAACATGTTCCAACTATCAACTTTGCGCTGAGGACAGACTGGGACAATGCCTTGGTTTTCGAAGCAGCTGGTTCAGAGACTTGCAGCACTTGGCAAACTTTTCGTTTGGGTTTTTAACAACGCCCCAAATCATGAGTTGATATAGTTATATAATTCATCTTATTTTCTAATAATTCATCTTATTTCTAACTGTTTTAAAGATACCAACTGTTAAATAACTAAATTAACATAAATATATAACTGGATTGAACTTTTTGGAAAACTATGATTAATATATATATATGAGCAGTTTGAATATTTTAACTATTTTAATTTATCTGTTTTGGCTGACGTAGGGATACAAATCGGTTTGTATGAACATGTTGTACCCCTCAATCAGTTGATATAGTTGGACCACGGCCTTTAGACGGCCGTGGTGTTTTGTTGTTGGGGTGGGGTGGGGTGGGGTAGGGCATGTATAAACGTTCATGTGAACTTGCACATGAAGTAGATGCTAGGCCGTGGCTGTCGGTTGGAGCATGTATTCCTGGGTGGGGGGTCGGGTGGGACAACAACATCACTGGCTCTCTCACACACATACGTCATGCTACGCTACCGCACGCTCTCTTGGACTTCCACGCATGCGTCATGCTACGCTACTGTAGGTTCTCTTGGACTTCCGCGCATACGTCATGCTACGCTACTGTAGTTCTCTTGGGCTTCCATACGTCATGCTACGCTACTGTACGTTCTCTTGGACTTCCACGCATACATCATGCGACGCTACTGTACGTTCTCTTGGACTTCCACGTGTACGTCATGCTACGCTACTGGACGTTGTCTTGGACTTCCATGCATACGTCATGTTCGCTACTGTACATTCTCTTGGACTTTCAAGCATACGTCATGCTACGCTACTGTACGTTGTCTTGGACTTACACACACACACGTCATCCTGCGCTACTGTACGTTCTCTTGGACTCGCACACACACGTCATGCTACGCTACTGTCGTTCTCTTGGACTTCCACACATACGTCATGTTACGCTACTGTACGTTCTCTTGGACTTCCACGCATGCGTCAGGCTACGCTACTGTACGTTCTCTTGGACTTCCATGCATACGTCATGTTCGCTACCGTACATTCTCTTGGACTTTCATGCATACGTCATGCTACGCTGCTGTAGGTTCTCTCAGACTTCCATGCATATGTCATGCTACGCTACTGGACGTTGTCTTGAACTTCCACACAAAGGTCATGCTACGCTACTGTACTGAATATAGAAAAGGTTCTCGGAAGAACTTGAAGCGCTGCTGTGAAGAAAAGATGGCTGAACAATTGTGAAAACGAATTAGTTGGGGGCTTTGAATGAAACAGGTTTCGTGTAGGCGAAATGACTGTTTTCATTTTTCTGCTTGGAACTAAGGCGCGGCCTTTACACTAAAATCACACGAATTCCTATTGGCACGAGCACATCAAACATGATCAACAACATCCCATGAATACACTATTTTTCAAAGAGGGTTACGGCTCATAATCATGGGATTTGACGACAAAAACATGGGGAAACCATGTTGGCAAGCAATTAATCAAAAATGATGGAAAACATAGAAAGTATCATCCTGCTAGTCGACGGCCAGAGCATATCGCACATTTTGTGTGGGTCCAAAGCGGCATAGAGGTTTGACCAACTACCAACTTCCCGACACCCGCAACGGTAGGAGAAGGAACCAGAGGTAAAGATGGAAAAGATCAGCGACGAGAAGTTGAAAAAGGCGCAGTCTTGGCGTAGTTTTTTGAGCAAATTGTCGCTGAGTGGAGAACGTCATGGTTTAAAAATCAGGATTTAACCATCAAAATTGAAGATAATCATCTGTAAATGGTGATATAGTGGGAAAATATTGGGATAGACCCCAATAATCTGATATACGGGGGTTCTTTGAAATTGGGGCATACCTTTGGCAATTCTGAGAGGGGAAATGGTGACAATCGGAATTGGGGTTGCGCCATTTTCAGACAGACCCATATCTTAAGGGTACGGTTGAAGCGAATGTGATTGGTTTAACGGAAAACCTACAGGAAACCATTGTTTTTACCATTAAATAAGGGGTTTTCTGTAAAAATTCCCTTAAACCAGTCCAATGAGAATGGAAAGGAGGCATTCGATCTCTATGGGTCCAGCTGAGATATGACAGGCATGAAGGCGATCCCATGATTGGGGAGTCTCTCTGGATTGGGAAGTTATAGGTGTTTTTCGGGAGCCCGGTAAATCAAGTTGATGAAAAACCTAGATCCGTGATTACTGTATTCAAATCAGGTACTTATCCTGCACTCCTCATCCTCGCCAAAGTCCCCTCATCATCATCATCATCGTCATCATCACCATCATCAGCATCATCATCACCATCACCATCATCATCATAATCATCATCATCACCATCATCATCATCATCATCATCCTCAAAGCCATCGTCATCATCATTGTCATTGTCATTGTCATTGTTATCGTCATCGTCATCGTCATCGTCATCAGCATCATCGTCGCCGTCGTTGTCGTCCTCATCGTCATCGTCATCGTCATCGTCATCATCATCATCATCATCATCATCATCATCATCATCATCATCATCTTCCTCAAAGCCATCGTCATCATCATTGTCATTGTCATCGTCATCAGCATCATCGACGCCGTTGTTGTCGTCGTCGTCGTCATCATCATCATCATCATCCTCAAAGCCATCGTCATCATCAATGTCATTGTCATTGTTATCGTCATCGCCATCGTCATCGTCATCATCATTGTCATTGTCATTGTTATCGTCATCGTCATTGTCATCATCAGCATCATCATCATCATTATCATCATCATCATCATCCTCATCCTCATCCTCAAAGCCATCGTCATCATCATTGTCATTGTCACTGTTATCGTCATCGACATTGTCATCATCATCAGCATCATCGTCGCCGTCGTTGTCGTCGTCGTCATCATCATCATCATCCTCAAAGCCATCGTCATCATCATTGTCATTGTCATTGTTATCGTCATCGTCATCGTCATCGTCATCAGCATCATCGTCGCCGTCGTTGTCGTCGTCATCGTTATCGTCATCATCATCATCATCATCATCATCATCATCATCATCATCTTCCTCAAAGCCATCGTCATCATCATTGTCATTGTCATTGTCATTGTTATCGTCATCGTCATCGTCATCGTCATCAGCATCATTGTCGCCGTCGTTGTCGTCGTCATCGTCATCGTCATCATCATCATCATCATCATCTTCAGCTTGGTGAAGTAAATCTTCGATGTTCCGGATGATATGATGTTCATTCTAGCAAACTTCCCATCGCATTTACCGACGAATACTGGGATGGCTCAGCTGACGTGTATAGTCCCCTCCAGCCGCGAGTGACTTCTGGATTTGCACCGGACGGAAACGTACACACATATACCTATTATGTCATATGTGCATAGAGTGTAAATACATATATGTTAATATCACATAATATACACGTATTCTTTGTCCAGATTTTGGACTGACATATTGCAAACCAAAATAAACAGTAGTTGCTGGTCATACTACCAGTGTTCGTTGCTTCGTATTCGGAAGGTTTGTTTTCTTATCTCTTATCCGCATGCTTGGGGTTCTTTCCACGCTTGTATCCCCGTTTGAGGAGTCGCACCCTTCAATTTCCAGATTCCAGACAGTTTCTTGCCAGATCTCCCATATTTATTTGCATACCCCTGCTTTTGCTAAGCTCACCCCTCTTCTTTGCTACTCCGGAGTCATTGGCCTTTGTTGGTTATGAGATTTGCTGGTCATATTCTCCTTCATTTTTCCTTCTCTTTTCTCTTCGTTTCCTCTTCTTTTCCAGTTTTATGTTGTTTGTTTTGCCTGCTTCCACCGCCATTGAAATGTCTTACAAAACTCTCAAAACGCCGCCGCAAATTTGCCACTGTCAGGTGGAACACATCTTTTCGACTTTGATGAAACTCTACAAGACTAAGCAGCACGCTGACCGCAAAGCTGCCACGGGTGCCTCGTGTTTGGGTCCCATCTCCCTTGTGTGGTGTGGACGGAGTTTTTGGTCGAAAATTGAGGGGTAACCCTGTTGTTGAAGAGCCTTTCTGGCTAAACGATTAAAAAATGGTGCACTTAAACGGTCCAAAACTTGCACCGTGCTTTTGTGTTTTGACATTGCTTGTTTTCTCCCAAGAATTGTGGTTACAACACGTATACATTGTCAGCGTTCATGTTGATGTATTTATCATGCAGCTACTGTATTTTGTTTATTGGTGATGCACCAGCCCTTCGAGAAACTGAGATAAAAGTGGCCTTGGAAACCATCTTCCCACCTTTTCTGGTCGGGTGTGGGTACAGTTTTGTTTCCCCCCGGGGCCCCCGTCTCAGGTGAATCTAAAGATCGGAGTTTGATGGCAACGCTACAAGAGCTCAAGTCGAAGAAATTCAAGGCCCGAGATTGCAAAGGAAAAACCGAACCATGCCGGAAATCCCTAGTGTCCTGAAAGAGCCTGGCAGATGCCGCTATCAAATATACAGTATACATATAATTATGTATATAGATACACACACACATATATATATATGTATGTATGTATGTATGTATGTAATGTAATGTAATGTAATGTAATGTAATGTAATGTAATGTAATGTAATGTAATATATGTATGTATGTATGTAATGTAATGTAATGTAATGTAATGTAATGTAATGTAATGTAATGTATGTAATGTAATGTAATGTAATGTAATGTAATGTAATATATGTATGTATGTATGTATGTAATGTAATGTAACGTAATGTAATGTAATGTAATGTAATGTAATGTATGTATGTAATGTAATGTAATGTAATGTAATGTAATGTAATGTAATGTATGTATGTATGTATGTATGTATGTATGTATGTATGTATGTATGTATGTATGTATGTATGTATGTATGTATGTATGTATGTATGTATGTATGTATGTATGTATGTAGTATGTATGTATGTATGTATGTATGTATGTATGTATGTATGTATGTATGTATGTATGTATGTATGTATGTATGTATGTATGTATGTGTGTGTATTTTTACCGAATAAAAATGGACAAAATATAGAAAATACAGAGAAGCAAACCAGCAAAATCCAAGCCAGATGCCCCGGTTCTCAGGGGATCGACAGCTTGGACGAGCGACACCTGGCTGCGCAGAATTCGACCGAGAATGGCTTAGATTTTTTTGGTTCCTTTAAAAAAGAACACGACCTATGGGTCAATGGATCTAATGGGATTCAATGGGATCTAATGGATCATTTTTTCATGGATCTAATGGGATTTTCGGGTCAAAAGTGATCCAGCGCTTGGGTGGCAAGCTCACAAATCATGCTTCGGCGTTTTTTTTGACTTTCGCAAGTCCTTCCCAGCCATCTCAATCTGTATGTACTTTAAGGGAAAATAACAAGACCCGAAAGAAGGTATATGAAACCCATAGTTCCGTGAAGGCTTTCCCATACATGTTATTTATAGTGTCGGTTTTCTTGCATCGAAATCCCAAATCTTGTTCACGAACTCTTCAATTTCATCATAAGGACATCAACTTTACAGTAGCAAAAATCTGGGACTCAAATTTGGATGGATACAATACCGCTGTTGCGTTTGATTGTCTCCATTTTGGATTTTTGAATCCCTCATTTTTGACCATGTCCAAGCTTTGAAGCCAGAAAACTTCATGAAACCCCGTCAAACATAGTGCATTTTTTTTTGCAAAAAACCCAGGTGCAGTGAAGGGCTTTTGCCATGTGGATTTGTCCAAAAATGGGGTTTGGTCCACACATGGTGTGCCCAGTTGGCCCCGTATTGTTGATGTTCACAACCACCACCATGTTGCTTTCTCAAACCGCCAATCTTAGGAGTTAATTTAGAACTGCGTATAACTGATGTTTTGAGTTGAAGCACTATTGAACGACTATTTGATTGGCACTTTCCCACGTAACCACGAAATCCACGGTCTTCCCTAACAACGGCGTCCGTGTCCCGCGGTCGTTTGAGGTACCCGGCTGCTGCTGTTGTCGGAGCTGGATGCTGTCACGGAGCACGACTATGCGGCGACGCCGGGGGAATTGAGCACGACCTGGTGGGATGAAGACGAGGCTGGGGACCATACATCATGGCGGGCTTGTCGATGTGCGACAAGTCCGTCTGAACGTAGTTTGTCTCATGGGTATGTCGTTGGATTGGTTTCAAGAAAAATGTACAGGAAACCTCTCCAAGTAGAGCCCGGGCAAGCCGGGTGACGGAAGTTTCGAGAGAGGGAAGAACCTATAAAGACAAGGGAGAGGCTATAGAAACGGCCCCTGACCGCCTGGCTGGCACGGCCGTCCACTGCGTGATCTCTTGGAAGTCTTTGTCCTTGACATTTCTTGCTCTCGGCATCTTTGCCTGATGCTGCCACTTTCTCTTGATCCGGCTTGCTCCTGACATGTCTGAATCTTGACAGCCCTTCTTGTCGACAGCTTTGAAGGCAGAGGCTTGGCACACTCTTCTCTCCTGACAAGCTTTTTCTCATGTCATCGCTGTCTCTTGAAACCGATGTTGTTTCAGCCGCTTTCCGTTGACGCCTCTTTCTCTTGCCATCCTTGTCTTTGGGCATCTCTTTTTCTTGAGACCTTCTTCTGTTGACATTCTCTTCTCTCCACATCTCATTCTCTTGACAGGGTTTTCGCTTGGCACCATTTTCTTGTTTCCTGTTGTTTCACACTATTATTTTGAGACCAAATTGTTTCCTTTGACACCTTATGTCTTGACATCTCCTTTGTCTTGAGTCCTTTTTTCATTCTCACATCTCTTTCTTTTGACATTTTCGTACCTTGCGAACACAATTTATCCTGTGGACTACAGGACTTGCACAAAGCCCTTCCTGTACCACAAAGCCTTCCCAAAGTATTTCCCAGTACTACTTCCTACTACAAAGCTTGCACGAAGTACTTCCCAGCACGACTTCGTACTACCAAGCTTGCACAAAGTACTCCCCAGTACTACTTCGTACTACAAAGCTTGCACAGTACTTCCCAGTACTACATCGTACTACAAAGCTTGCACAAAGTACTTCCCAGTACTACTTCATACTACAAAGCTTTCACAGAGTACTTCCCAGTACTACTTCTTATTACAAAGCTTGCACAAAGTACTTCCCAGTACTGCTTCGTACTGCAAAGCTTGCACAAAATACTTCCCAGTATATAATACTTCGTACTGCAAAGCTTGTACAAAGTACTTCCCAGTACTACTTCGTACTACAAAGCTTTTACACACAGAAGCTCTTACACAGCAAAGCTTTTACACACAGAAGCTTTTGCACACAGAAGCTTTACACACAGAAAAGCTTTTACGCAGCAAAGCTTTGACACACAGAAGGTTTTGACACACACACAAGCTTTTAGACCGAGTTGCTTTGTCACACAGAAGCTTTCACACAGAGAAGCTTTTAGACACAAAAGCTTTTGCACACGCAAGCTTTTACACAGAATAGCGTTTACACACAGAAGCTTTTACACAAAGAAGCTTTTGCACACCCGAGCTTTATACACAGAAAAGCTTTTACGCAGCAAAGCTTTTACACACAGAAGCTTTTGCACACAGAAGCTTTTGCAGAAAAAAGTGTTTGACACAAGAGCTTTTACACACAGAAACTTTTAGGCACCAAAGCTTTTACACACAAAAGCTTTGACATACAGACGCTTTTAACACGCAACAGCTTTTACACAGAGAAACTTTTACACACAGAAGCTTTTACCACACAGAAACTTTTACAAACAGAAGCTTTTACGCACAAAAGCTTTTACAAACAAGAACTTTTTCACACAGAAGCTTTTACCACACAGAAGCTTTTACAAACAGAAGCTTTTACACACAAAAACTTTTACAAACAGAAACTGTTATATACACAGCAAAGCTTTTACACACAGAAGCTTTTAGACCGAGAAACTTTGTCACACAGAAGTTTTCACACAAAGAAGCTTTTAGACACAAAAACTTTTACTCACAGAAGCTTTTACACAGAAACGCATTTACACACATAAAATTTTACACACAGAAGCTTTCACACACAAAAGCTTTTACACAGAAAGAGTTTTACACACAAAAACTTGTACACACAGAAACTCCCGCACTGTCAGAGAAACTTTCACTCAGAGGGGCTTTTACACAGAAATTGCCGCTCCAAAACCGGATCTCAGCGCCAAAGGAAAAAAAGATTTTGAAACACTTTTCAAAAGGAATCTTCACAGGAAATCACCAGCCCCAAATTGAGAAAATCTGCTGACAAGTCACTATCGCAACCTTGACATCTCTAATCTCTCCACATTCCTACTCTCATCCACCTCTAATCTCTCACATCCCTACTCTCTCCACACCTCTACTTTTTCCACATTTTGCAAATTCGTACAGCGGAGTTTAGACTACTAAACTTCCTTTGATAAGGTGGGCAAAGCAATAATAAACCACCCATTTGGGAATGGTTTATACCGCCTATTTATGGTGATTTGGGGGATGGTTTAATATTGTTTGACCATTTTCGGGATGATTACTCTCTGGTAAACTAACAGTTTGCGAACAAGAAAATCACCATCTTTATATAATAGGTCGGTCAATCAACTATTTGTGGGCCATTTTCAATAGGTAGGTTAAATTACCAGAGGGTATAGAAATGGGGGGTTCCATAAATGCAGGTAGCTCCAAATGGATGGTTTATAATGGTATTTAAACGGATGATTTAGGGGTACCCCTATTTTAGGAAACCTCCAAATTGGGATAATTGGTTTTATATATAATTGCATATATGTATACTTGTATATACAATATATAGAATATGGCTATATAATAATATGGATATACCATGGTTTATTGCGGACAAACCAAGTAACCAACAAACCAACTAACCCTCATGAATATTGGATCCATGTGATTGGGTTTATCATTCGCTTTACATCAGTCTCATATGAAGAATGGAATGTATATGGATATTAAGTCAAAATATTTGTTAATCATGGTGGTTGAATGAATATTAATTAGGAACGAGGCAAAGACAATAATAACCCAATCATATCGATGATGGTGGGTTAATGACTAATGGGACATAATGGGACATAATGGGACATAATGGGACATAATGGGACATAATGGGACATAATGGGACATAATGGGATATATAGTCTATATAGTTGATAATATTTGTGGGATTTTTATGGGATAATGAATAAACTGGGAATATCATGGTTCACGGTAACTAAACAACCATAAAGTGACTGAGAATATGGGTTATTAAAGGTTGACAATGATAAGACGTTATAAGTTTAATATGATAATGGTGGTTCAATGGAAATCTGATGGCATATTATCGTTCATAGCTGACCAACTAACCACAATCAGCCCCTTGTTGAACAATGAGGCACACCCAACAATAAACCCACCAATCCTCACATCAGGGTTGGTGATTTGAGAGATCGCTTCAGTTTCAGCCCAAGTCAGGGAAACCGATTCCCATCACAAACTTGTCGGGTGAAGTGAGCTCTCCCCACCTTTGTTGGTTCCTCGATGCGCCAGGAGTTTCCTGGCGGACACTCACTGTGGAAGCATGGCTTTGCATCTCTCATCGAATATCTCAGCACCCGAAGCTGAGCATCAGACCATATCAGACCCCCCGCACTTTTTATGGGGTGATCCCTGGAAATGATGGGTAAACATGATGAAAAAAACATGTTTGATCAAAATGGTACAAGTGGTTTGGTGAACTTTGGTCAACCTGGTCAAGGGTAGTTGCAGAGAAACCGCTGGAAAAAAACGACCTTGGAAAAGTGGCACTAGCATCATGAGGAACTCAACCAAGTCAATAAATAGCTATGTAAGATGGGTCCCCGGAACGATAGACTTGGTTTACAACTAGGTGGATTCTATAGTTTGTGGTAGATATGATGAGCTAGTTCATGGGGGTCATTAACCAAAATTCGCGTCACTAGGGGGGCCCAGCTTGTATGCATTGGGGGGGACTGACCCGGGTTTGTTTTCATCTAAGTTGGCCGAAAAAGAAACATGGGAAAACACCTTGACTTGAGCCTCGAACCCAATTGGAAGTTTCCTAAAATGGGGATACCCCCAAATCATCCAAAATTCGACCATTTTTGTATTGAACCTATGGTTTTGGGGATCCCCCATCCTTAAGAAACACCCAATTGTGAAGCAACTTTGACCATCCGGGAACCCAAACAATATGCAGCTGAAGGTCTCAAAGCTGTCTATGGAATCCCCAGTGACTAGCGGGGTGCCTTTGAAAAAAATGGCCACCGCGACCCCCATGGGTAGCAGCTAACCTAATCGTCCCATGGTCAAATTGGACGATCAGGTCATGGAATCAATGTGATTTTGAATGCCCGGGTGGTGCGCATCTCACACTGCGAAACGAAGGTGTCGATTCAACTGGAGAATGGACATTGCCATGAAGCAGATCATTGCATTTGTACCTTGGTGACCTTATGATCTCGTTTTGTTCGGAGTAAACCATATAGGTTTTCCTGGCTTGTTTCTTAACTCATCTTCCACCAATATCATCAACGTTTTATTTCTTAATTAAGGGGCACGTAGGACCAGCCATATTTTGCACGTAGACTTGCTTCTTCGTGCATCACAAGGGTGGGGGGGTTGTGGGGGCAATACCGTTCCTCTTTTTCGGCCCTGAACTGTGTTCGTTCCAGATCCATGCCAGGGATTCTGTAAGCGCAAGGGCCCATATGACAATTTGATGTGGCAGACCCGCACACTGGCGATGCCCCAAGGGTTGCTGTTGTTGCCCAGAATGTTGCCCGCTTGCTCTGCTGCTGCTGCTGCTGTTGTTGTTGTTGTTGCTGGAGCTGCTCCACAAATATTCCACTGACGCCGCGCATGTGTGAAGAATGGTTTTTGCGACCCGTTTGCATGGAGGGAACAGCAAACTGAAATTGAAGAGGAGCGGCAAGAGTGCAAGAGCTCCACGCTAATGCTCAGCCGCTCAAAGTATCAACAACCTTGCAGCGCTGCAGAAGACGCGTGGAAGCATACCGATCTTGCCCAAGATGTGGAAGCATTGCAGCAACAGAAGCAGCACCATTTACACATGGCAGACAAGCAAGGCGTGCGGCAGCCCCTAAACCATGGCAGGGATCCAAAGGATCCAACCATGGTTGGCATGCCGTGGGGCCCTTGCCATGACCCAAACTTGTATGGCAACTACCCTGCACTGCTGGCAGCTTTGCAGCGCAGAATGCAAAGAACATTGCCATTTGGAAATGCCCCCTCGGCAGCTAGTCAAAGAGGCACAGACCAACCAAGCTGCGCAAGCTGGTGATGCCTGTGACTATCAAAACAAGCGGCTGCCCATCGGAGTGCACGAGGTGAAGCAATGGATAAAAGGGCAAAAAGCGCCAGAACATTCTTCCGGCCGCAGCCTCTTTTGTTAGCAAAATTTGTGGGCCGCAACCGCTTTGTAGCGGCCATTGCAAGTGATGTTGTGCATGTAAACCATCATCCTCTGGCATTCTTCATATGTCTTAGACACGGACCTATCCATATCCATTTGACTTGTGCCCCGCACTTTTTGATGGTCAAATCAGTTCATTTATTAAAATCATGTTAAACCATGTTAAATCCTCATTATTTAATGCTCATGGATTCCATTTTTTCTAGGTGAATCTTTACGTTTTTTGAAGGGATGGCTGGAAGATAGCAGAACCTAACTTATTCACTTAGTCCTGGTAGATCGGGAAACCCCGCACGAAAATTGTTTTTCGACTGAGGAATAAACTAGTTTTTGCCAGCTTGTTTTGGGCCATGTATTCTTAGAATTTTCGACAACCCCCCCTGGGGGATTTCTTTCTCCAAACCTTTGTTGTTCCTAATGCTGGTAATCTTTCTTGTTGCAGGGATTTTCAGCATAAAGTTCTTACATCTTATCGAAAAAACATTTTTTGTTTTTCCACCCCGCCCTCTGAAACAAGAAACTCTGAGCAAGAAAACCTCAAACTTCAAAGATCGAAACTTTGGGGCCGGCAAAACGTACAGTTCGCAACTGGCTTCTAGTTGAGGAAAAAAATTGGGATAGCTTGGGAATGCTTGGGAAAGCCTTACTTTTGAATGCCCTCAAGGGGAACAAACCAGGTACCATCCCATTGGGTGTGCTGAAGCGAGACCATCCCATTCTCTTTGACCCAGCGTTGCCCGAAAGCAAGCTGCGGTCCATCAGCAGACTGGGCGTTGGTACCATGGAGAAGGTGGCTTTGCGCTTTCAGGACATCTGGATGGGGTCGATGGTCGTCCCCAAGTATGTGAAAAACCAGGACTAAGAATCCACCAGTTTTAGTCACATCCCAAGAAAGGGTACCGTTTTGTTCATTGATGAGCAGGGCGCATGTATAAATAAATAAATAAGCAAATAAATAAATAAACGCATAAATCAATAAATACATAAACATATACATATATATATATATATTATATATATATTATTTGTATTTATACGCATACATTTGCATATACATATAGTATTCACATACATTACATTACATTACAATTATATATATATAGCAACATATTTATAGATACATACATACACCCATGATTATTTCCCATGTATGTTGGCCAGATACCCATGAGCATCCCACATTTCGTGAGAATCCCACTTTTTTTCCTCCTATGTCAGTGATGTTTTCACAGATTTCTGCCAGGATTGCTTCTGGGAGCAAGGCTCACCACACTCACCACCCGAAGCGCTGCATTGCATTTATCGCAAACCCACCACTGAAGGCCGACGTCAAGCTGGAGCTATGGAGGTGTGACGACCGGTTTTTTGCTTGTTGGTACCCGAACACTGTGCCAGATGATTTCTGCCAGAATATATGTCAGAGTCAAAATATATGTCACATAGAATGTCACTTCTATAATATCAGATTATATGCCAGTTTTTTTTGGTCAGAATGTATGTCAGATATAATATCAGAATACATGTCACATAGAATGGCAGAATATACGTCAGATTGTCTGTTGGTGGGTCGAAGAGAGTAACTTGGATTTATCCACAGTTATTGTTGGCTACTCTGTTTTCAAATCATCATGTCATCCCCTGTTGTCAGTAGCCACCAAATTTGGTTCAGTGCCACACCAAAACGGAGTTTTTGCAGGTGAAATTACCATGCTCAACCCATTTGATGCCAACCTGAATGCTTTTCCATCTACGGAATCCTTGTGCCCATGAGCCACCTATCCTTAGGCAAATCACAGCCGCAAGAGCGAGACTTAGGTGCTTCATTTCTGTTAGTTATATCACCAGTTCTGCTGCTTGTCAAAGGCACGCTTTTCCCTAGTTCTTCACCAATCACCTTCCACATTTCTTGTTGTTGGGTTACATCTCTACTGTAGGATTATGATCCGCATATCCCGTCCCCTTTGTTTCTGAAATCATGCTGAACCCCGTGAAAAACCAGGCGCCCTACTTTGTGAGTCTGAAACCGGTCACCTCCTCCAACACTTTGGTGGCCTACTACGTCACGGATGGGGCACGAGAACTGGCCAGTTTGGAAGCAGCGGAACGGGTGAGGCACACCCTGCAGTTGCTGTGCACCATGTTTGGGCCGCTGGAACCCACATCCCTGGAAGAAAAGTTGCTGGAAACTCAGTTGAGTGGATAAGAAAAACGCCTTGGGTGATAGGGTGTGGGTGTACTATATAAGTGTATGTAAACAAATTATGCAATTTATAAGTGAACTAAGCCCCTTTTACTAACCACCTACTCCACCAAGTGGGGCACTTCGGTATATCGACAGGATGCATGTTATGGACGCCGGTGTACCTTCTTGAACACCCAGCAGGATGGGGGCCGGTGATCGCAAAAAAAAATCAGAAGATGATTTCGACCCAGACCCATCTTGTTACCCTCTGGTTAGTTGATTTACCTATTAAACATGGTGATTTTCCATAGTTATGTTAGTTTACCAGAAGGTATACATTTTCTTTAAGATATTGTTGTCGGGGGTATTCCCCCATCCTTTGATTGCCTGAAACAATCACTTAAGTGAGTCATTCTGCGGAACCGAGGAAGCCAAATGCACGTCATGGACTCTGGATGAGCAGTCCCTGGGAGCTTATTCCTTCAATGCGACTGGCCATGAAGCTTCAAGTGGCTAGGGTTGAAACATCGCCCAAAAGGACCCACAAACTTGGTTCCGGCACCAATAGCGGCCCATGCTTTTTAAAGGTTCTATTTCTTGGATTTTTCATGGATATGCTCAAAACTGTGGTGGCATCGTGAATTCAATGATTTCCATTTTTTCCTTTGAATTGGAGTTGTCATTTTGTCTCACGTTACGATAGAAAACTACAGAAAACTATCAATTCATTGAGTTCTATGGGTTCAAACATTCTTCAAACCTGGATTTCAAACATGTGTTTTGCAATATGCCTTTCGCGCCCTTGTTTCCAGCCTCATCGTTTGCGTCGGTTTGGCCAGACTTTGCTTCAAGTCTTTCTTGTGGTTGTACCGCCAGGCAAAAGACCATACACATGTTTGAATCCTTTCGCGGTCTCGTTTTGTTTTCTTGTCTTTGGTCTAGAGAGAAAGAGGAACGTAGCGTTTCACTTGACGCCACCTGGTCAAGGGTTTGGGTTCCACTCGATTTTAGTGAATTTCATCTGTAGTGGATCACATTGTAGAAGCATCACCATGCACGTAAGATCTCATCAGCGTAGCCCCTTCCCGCACCCCCCATCCTGCCCCACCCAGATCCCCACCCAGTTCCCCACAACAATCACATGGTTCCCTCCTGGTAATTCCCCCCTGGTAATTCGTGCACGACTTGTAGCCAACGCGCACAACTTCTAACTAACGTGCACAAACTTCGAACCAAGGCGCGCAACTTCCAAGTAAGGTGCACAACTCAAACTAACGTGCTGCATGAGCAAGAAACAGCGAAAACTGGGGGTCCGTTTATAGCGCCGGTAACACAAACTTGGCCTAATGATAGCTAAGTTGGTATCTAACTTGGTTCATTGGGGTTCATGTGGGATATACATGGATATACTGTAACTGTAGTCAACGGTTTTTTTAAGCAAACAAACGTAAGTGGGGGGGTGTTGAATTCAAACATCAATCTTTGACGTCAAGGATTTTGGAGCCCCAAATGGTTATGACATGGAAGCTCAGGACCTTAGATCTCGTGATGGCGTAACTTGTTCCTTCAACCATGGATAAAACTATCCATTGTACCCTCTGGTAATTTAACATAGCTATTGAAAATGGCAATTTTTCATGGGAAAATCCACTACAAATGGCCATTTTCAATAGCTATGTTAAATTACCAGAGGGTAAGTAAGTGGGCTCCTTACTGCACTTTTCAAAAATCATGGCTGGTACTTGGGGGTGCATTTCCCGGCTAGTAAAGTGGATACACCGCAGTACTTGACAAAGTTATCCCAATTTATAGGGCCGAAATCACAATGCTTATACTGTGGGATTGGAACCATGGTAAGTGATCAATTTCGAAGTGGGAAGATCCTGAGTTGTAGATTCCAGAAGTCACATATAAATCATATAAATCATATAAATCCCACTATTCTTCTTGCTTAAATAATCTTAAATCCAGTTTTTTTGGTGAACTCCGATGAAGTCATCACCATTTTTGCTGCCAAACTCCCCTGACCGCCTGGCCGCATTTCGTGTTTTTTGTTCAGGCCGTTGGTAGCTCCTCCCGTGACCGCCTGACGTTGGCTTCACCGCTGGGAGCCTTGCACTTTGCCGGCGAAGGCACCAGCGAGACATTTCCGTCAACAGTGCATGGGGCACTGCTGTCCGGCCGCCGAGCCGCCTCGGAAGTGGTCGAAAAAAAACATCGGCAGCTGGCGAGCGGATGGCGTGGGCGGATTTTCGTTGCCGGTGGCATCAAACATGGCTCGAAAATCTTCTTAAACCATCGAAAATCATCTTTAACCTGACATTTTCAAGTGCCATGTCTGATTATCGGAGGGTATATGAGATTTATGATAGATGAGGCATTTGTGGTTCATGATAGGTTCAAAGTACTATGCCAACGGCTGAGAGATGTTGCTTTTTGGGGGCCAGGAAATGGGGGAACACAAATACTGGATTAAGGGGTTCCATTAACTAAACATCCCATCCATCGTAGACATAGAGGAATTATTAATGGATTCAATATAGATATAGAAGGAATATTGAGGGAATGTTAATTCTATGGGAATTTCAGGGCCCTAAGTATAAGGACCGTAAATTAAGGCTTCATATCCTCTAATAAATCGCTGAAATTGCCAGCGATTCATTTGGGTATATGATAGTGACCTCACGTCGTGACTGAACCCTGGAGTCATGGTGAGTAAGGGGAATCATCCCCGGCCCAACATTTCAGGTTAGTGATATATTCTCATTTGGGCAGATTAATGGACTTCTTCCAAGTAGATATAGAGATTCAGGATGGTGCCCATTCATAAGTTGGTTTATAACCCCCATGAATACCATAGTTACCATTACATTATCTATTTGGCTTGATATCTGGTTTTATGATTACAATTTCTATAAGTTATACTTAAGTTAGTTTAATATCTACCATAAACCATATATTAACTAGTTCGTTATATCTACCATAAACATCCATAAACCCTAGTTGGGTTATAAGTATATCCAGTAATCCAGTTATATCTAACATAAACCATATATATATATTTCCCGGATCCCCATATTTTCATATATTTTCCTGACTAAATTCCCTATTAAGTTCCTATAATCATCAACCAAATGATTGTTAGTATAATCTATATCGAGCAATATCTACCATCAAACCATAGTTAAGCCACTAATAGTAGGGTAAACCTCCAATATTTAACATAGTACCTTAGATTGGGATTATATAAACCAATTTATAATCTCCACCATAAACCTCTCTACTATGTAATATAGATATAATAACAATAGGTAACATTTGGATATTAACAATATTGGATATTGGGACATTAGGTAATACTAAACTAACTATAGCTAACACTATACTGGTTGGTGGTTTCAAACATGGCTTTTATTTTCCATAATATATGGGATAATGCTTCCCATCGACGAACTCATATTTTCAAGATGGTTAAGTCACCACCAACCAGTATAGTTAATCCATCATAAATGTCATAACTTTGGTATATGGAATGAATATCCATAAATATCCATAATAAGCAGATACATATCCATCAGAAATGGGGGAACAGTATCATCTCCAGTTCTTTTGTTTCATGGTCAACAGCAACACTATCATAACCATGGTAATACTAAACTAAGTTTAGCTAACACTATATCCAATTTATGAACTAACTATAGCTAACACTAACTAATTATAGTAACTATATACACCTTAGGCACCATAATCACCAGATAAATATCCATCATATCCAGAAAAATATCCATTATTATAGACTCTTAGTGTTACCATGGACATAGCTAACACTCTAGTTAACATCCATTAATATCAACTAACATCCATTGATATCCATTAATATCCATTAATATTTATCATAACCATGGTAATACTAAACTAACTATAGCTAAATAACCATCAATATCCATAAAAAACCACAAATTTCCATACATAACCAAACAATTTCCATATATAGCTAACAAAATATCCATAAATACCCAGTATTATAGACTCTCAGTGTTACCATGGATATAGCTAACACTATAGTTAACATCCATTAATATCAATTAACTATAGCAAACTATAGCTAACACTATAGCTAACTATAGCTAACACTATAGCTAATAACCATAATTTTCCATATATAGCCAGCAAAGTATCCATAAATATCCAGTATTATAGACTCTCAGTGTTACCATGGATATAGCTAACACTATAGTTAACATCCATTAATATCAATTAACTATAGCTAACTATAGCTAACACTATAGCTAACTATAGCTAACACATAGCTAACACTATCGCTAGTAACCATAATTTTCCATATATAGCTAACAAAATATCCATAAATATCCAGTATTATAGACTCTCAGTGTTACCATGGATATAGCTAACACTATAGTTAATATCCATTAATATCAATTAACTATAGCTAACTATAGCTAACACTATAGCTAACTATAGCTAACACTATAGCTAATAACCAAAATTTTTCATATATAGCCAGCAAAATATCAATAAATATCCAGTATTATAGACTCTCAGTGTTACCATGGATATAGCTAACACTATAGTTAACATCCATTAACTATAGCTAACTATAGCTAACACTATAGCTAACACTATAGCTAGTAACCATAATTTTCCATATATAGCCAACAAAATATCCGTAAATATCCAGTATTATAGACTCTCAGTGTTACCATGGATATAGCTAACACTATAGTTAACATCCATTAATATCAATTAACCAAAAAATACTCATATATAGCTAACAAAATGTCCATATATAGCTAACTAAATATCCTTAATAGACCTTAGGTTAGAAATTTCGAAATTTCGAAGGTGCCCGAGCTCCGCGCGGAGCTTCGGGCCCTGGGCTTGGACGACCAGGGCGTGCGACGGAGCCTGGTGGAACGTGCCGCGGCGGATGGCTAGAAGATGGGGAATTTTACGGCGATGGATGGGGGAAAATATGGGGAAAACCATGGAAAAAATGAGAAAAACATGGGAAAAACCATGAGAAAAGATATGAAAACTATGATATAACCATGAAGTTTATAGACAATGATGATTATAGATGATTATACATTGGACATATATGGGCTTTGTCTGAACGGGGAAGATAGGAAAACAGCCTATAAATCCAGTTAGATTTTCCAGCTGCCCATGTTTGATTTTCCACCGTCGGGTCTACTGCGAATATGTGAAGAATCTTTGGGGCATATTAAAAATGAAGGAATAGCAACTGAAGATTTAATTCCTAAGGTTTTTTTTGGTCACATGGGTCCGTTTTTGAACTATGAACCATCAAACATATTATCATAATGACGACGACGACGACGAGGATGATGATGATGATGATGATGGTGATGATGCTGATGATGATGATGAAGAAGAAGATGATGATGATGGTGATGATGATGATGATGATGATGATGGGTGCAAAATACGGGGTGGGATTTCATCATCACTAACTCACCATCATATCACTCAACATGATGACATGACAAGGAAAATTATGATGAACAAAGTGGGGAGAGAGCGGTTGATCCTGTGTGATTCACTCACCTGGTTTATTGGAGGTTGTAGATTATAGCGCCCTCCAAAACGGCAGAAACATTGGACACTTGGAAATTCAGGGGAAAACATCATCTATACCATCCTGACGTATTTTACAAAGGGGGTTATATCCCATGGGAACACCAAACAAAATATCAAGGATCGCAGATCCATTTGTCGCCGGGATGATGATCGTCATTGAGTTGCAATCTTTGACGACTTCTTAAGGATGCAGAAGCTGCTGACAAAACAACCAAAAGATGACCCAACACCTTTGTCGATGCCGTTGTCTGGCCAAATCTCAAAGTCTTCAAGCAGGAAGTAGGTCGAGATTTTATCAAAGTTGACGGGTGTGTCTTCAACATGTGAAGACGAAACATGCTTAATGTTCCCCCCAAAATGGATGGTAATAATCTGAACATGTTTAATGTTTCCACTATGTTCCATCAGCCATGTGGTGGTTCCAGCCCATCATCATCGGTATGAGGTACCCCAAAATGCTTCAACAGATTTTGACATCTAATTTTCCATCATTTTGTATCTCCTAAATCAATAACGAAAATCATAAGACCTAAGAACTGGTTGGCGGTTTGGAACATTAATTTTATTTTTCCATTCAGTTGGGAACAATCATCCCAACTGACTTTCACTCCATCATTTTTCAGAGGGGTAGGGCTCAACCACCAACCCGATGATGATTAACCATCATTAACCATTAATAACCATCATCATTAGCCATATACTTACCTTTAAGCACCAAGTTTTTTCCGCCTTTTTCATCATCAGCCGTGCCGCCTTTTTCCAAGGTTTACTTGCTGCAGTTGCGGGTGCATCCAAGGCCGCCAGGGAAAATCCAGTTGAAGGCTCCAAATTCCGAGACGATATCAGAGCTTTCAATGGGAAAATCTATAGGAACAAATGGGACAATCCACGATAAAACATAGTGATTTATAGTGATTTAATGGGATTTAATTGGATTTTATAGTGATTTAATGGGATTTAATGGGATTTAATGGGATTTTATAGTGTTTTAATGGGATTTAATGGGATTTTATAGTGTTTTAATGGGATTTAATGGGATTTTATAGTGATTTAATGGGATTTCATGGGATTTTATAGTGATTTAATGGGATTTCATGGGATTTTATAGTGATTTAATGGGATTTCATGGGATTTTATAGTGATTTAATGGGATATTTTCACGGGATATACCCTCTAAACATCGAAAAAGCTGTTGAAAATGGCCCATTGAGTCCGTTAATTTACACATGTTCATAGCATGGTGATTTTCCAGTTCACCATGTAAACGTTTACCAGAGGGTATAAAACCTTGTCCTTGATGGAAGTCCAAGCTGGCATGGCATCTCTTGGCGCCATCATTGCTGTGGTACCTACCCGATATTTAGGGATGGCTTGATCATTGGGGAGCACGGTGAAGTCATATAAACTAAACATGGAAATATGGAGGTTTTAATGGGAAAATCATCGAACTATTTTTTTTTGATCTTGCAGCAAGCCATGTTTGATGACGCCAGAGGGTAATCATCCCTATGAATGCCACAGGAATGGGTATCCAGCCGTAGAGTTCATGGGGTTCTTGATGTTTCGGAACATATTCACAATATCAAACAATAGAAACAACACAGCTTTTTGGATGTCTTCGGGAGACCTATGGCAAACTTAGTGAGAGATAGTAGGACAACTCCACACATCAAACCGTAGACATGGGAACTAACGTTAATGTTCTAGAACAGGGGGATTATATAGATATTATATAGATAATTTCCAACTACAGTAACTGCTATGAACACATGAAGTGGATATTTCAAGAGTGTTTTCTGCATTTTTTTCAGCCACAGTGATTTTTCGATTTCACAGGGGCTGTGAGCCACTAGCCTTCAGACCGACCCATCCCTGATGTACGTTTTAACTGATGAGAGAATGACCGGCCAGTTAGCTTCCCCAGTTTTTTGTGTTTTAGATGGGATAACGTTACCCCAGGATTACATAATAACATATAATAACCCCACAGTCTCTAGTGGCAAAAAATATCACTCTTTGCTGTCGATTTGACCGACCGTTGCAGGAAAAATCTGCCTTCAAACGAAGGTAATCTAAGGTAGATATTCAAACAATGATGGTTTCCCAAGAAAACATATTTATATACATTTCTGATGGGTTGTCCGTATATGTTAATGTACTGGAGAGTGTTTAGACACACCAATTTCACATTGTTGGTTGTATGTATGTATGTATATATATATACATTATATCGCGATTATATCATATTATATCCCATTATACTGTATCCTCATTGCATACAGTACTCAGTACCATTTGTTCATATCAGTTCTAACTTGGTTTTGTTGTAAGTTAGAAGTACCGGTATATCTTTTTTTTTTTCCGTTATGTTATCTCCCTATATCCCAATATATAAGATATCCAAGTATACAAGTATATTATGTTCCATTTGTTGCAATATCATATGCTGCTTGGTGGTTCACCCCAGGAGTCTTACGGAGGGTTGGGACACCCCAGTCATAACTGGACATTGCCCCTACAGCTTCCGATTCCTGGGTAACTTGGATGTGTGCCCACGAATCGGATCCGTGGTTTATAAGTCATGTATAACCCATAGTTCATCCTATATACTAGCTGGGGGTTATTCCATGAATCTAACTGGGCCACCCCAAGAACTAACTGGAGGCAACGGACCCCGCTACGGTCGGCGGCGATGGCGGCGATGGGGCGGCGATGGTGGCGTTTGTGGTGAATGCGAGCGTCGGGCATATGGCAGGAGGGCCCAAGGGGCCAGGAGTCATCTCTGGGTTGGGATTTTTATGAGCAGTGTCAAAAACTCATTGGTATATTGCTCATATGGATTTGAATAAGGCATAAACATCCCGCCGGACCGGAAACCGTTCCCATAAAACGCACATTTTTTAAAAAATGTGATTTTACCACAGTGCCGTGCTAATTTGATGATTGGAAATCCTGGAAAAACTTGGGGCGCGTTTTTTTCGTTTTTCAGCGTCATCGCTGCAACGCATGCGTAGTAAACAGCTGGCAGTCAGCATTCTTGTGAATGCATCTCCATTGCCAAGCTCTCAGAGATCTCAGAGATCTCAGCAGCGTAGCAACATGTATGTAACGTAGTAAACGATCCCAGAGATCTCAGCAGCGTAGCAACATGTAACGTAGTAAACGATACCAGAGATCTCAGCAGCGTAGCAACATGTAACGTAGTAAACGATACCAGAGATCTCAGCAGCGTAGCAACATGTATGTAACGTAGTAAATGATCCCAGAGATCTCAGCAGCGTAGCAACATGTATGTAACGTAGTAAACGATACCAGAGATCTCAGCAGCGTAGCAACATGTATGTAACGTAGTACACGATCCCAGAGATCTCAGCAGCGTAGCAACATGTATGTAACGTAGTAAACGATACCAGAGATCTCAGCAGCGTAGCAACATGTAACGTAGTAAATAATCCCAGAGATCTTAGCAGCATGGCAATATATCATGTACGAAGTACAAGGAACGTTAACATGCCCCCCCCACCCCACCCCACCCCACCCCACCCCACCCCACCCCACAATTGCGATATTCAAAAACGTGCGTTTTACGGGAACGGTTTTCGGTCCGCAGGCATAAACATGCTATATAACCATAGGGGTTGCAACCTATTGAAATTAATGACTAGATATCCCTGTTGGTTGCAATAGAACCTTTCTATCACTACAACCAGTTTATAGTTTATAGCCCTTTCAAATTGGTTCCGCCTCTATCGGAAATCAAGTGGTATTCTTTTGTGGGTTTTTGCTTTTGTTCAGGGTCTCCCCCACTGATGTGTTCCTTACCGGAAAGATGGGAAGCCTGCGTATGACTGTCGATTAGGGATCGTAGATCAGATGAGCATCCAAGTAATGGGTCAAAAAGATAATGGGTCAAAACGATTCAAAAAGCACAGAGGAACCCTACCTACACACACACACTGACTGGTTGGTGGTTTGGAACATTTGGATTATTTTCCCATATATGGGTACAATGATAATCCCAACCAGCTGATGATTTTTATAAAATTTATCTACATGTAGATCAACTACCCCGGCGCCGGGGGATCAAACCTGGGGCCTAGGGATGGGTCCAAAAATGTCCGAAGATATCTCCGCCGGATAAGATGTGCCATACTGGGAGACGCAGGTGTGCGACCAACAATGGCCATTTTTGGCCATTTTTGGGGTTCCAAAAAATTCTGTACCACTAAAAATCATCAGGTATGAGTTACCATTTTCATTAGTGTCTAAAAATCCAGGTGCCACTAAAATCCAACGGTTTATGATCCGTATTAATCCATAAAAAATCTCATGTCCGACGGGATCAAACCGCAGCAACCATCCGACTGGATGGGTAGACACCTTATGACTGGGATTTTTCTGCAAATGGACATATAAACCCGCCAACCAGCAAAAAATGACATTTTTCTTTGGACTAGCACAGATTGGCCATGGAAAAGTGATGATCATGCCCAAGATAGAAAGATAGACAAGTGATAGTGGGCGATTGCGGCTGCTTTCCACCTTTCTTACATACCTTAGAGGTTGCCAAAGCATATTGGTTGCGTTGATCTGATTGATCTGATTGATGTGATTGATTTGATTGATTTGATTGATCTGATTGATCTGACTGACTTGATCCAATGATGATGATGATGATGATGATGATTGATAATTGATAATTGATAATTGATGATGATTGATGATTATTGATGATTGATGATCATGATGATGATAATTCAGAAGAAGAAGAAGAATAAGAAGAAGAAGAATAATAATATGATGATGATTGATGCTGATGCTGATGCTGATGATGATGATGATGATGATGATGATTTATGATGACTGATGACTGATGATGATTGATGATTATTGATGATGATTGATGATGACGATGATGATGATGATGATGAGGATGAGGATGAGGATGAGGAAGCGGAGGAGGACGACGACGATGACGATGACGACGATGACGACGACGACGACGACGATGATTCTGGTAAGTGTGCCTTCACGCAAAAGTCTATGAAATTCCCCAAACAGCTGAATATAGACGTTTATATCGGTTACATATGTACCTAGACCCTCAAATTACCCACAGTAATTTCTGAAAAAGCACCATATGTTCATGTATTTTATGCCTTTTTCTGCAGGTCAACTTGAGGGTAGAACACAGGCCCGCGTCGTGGGCGTCTTCGACGGGGAGTACCTCTTGGTTTTGGGAGACTTCACAGGTGGGGAAATCAATGACTTCGTTCCGGGTCAAGCCACCCATGACTCGGAATGGTAAACATAGCACCTATAAAAATGGTGACTTGGAGGATGGTTTATTATTGTTTTACCCACATTAGATTTAGTAGTACTTATAGTAGATAAATACTTAGTAGATTCATGTCGTGGTGTTGGTGAATGTTGGTGATGTTGCCCTATTTCGTTCCACTGGTTAGAAGAATTCTTGGATGTCCCTCAGATGCATCATGATACATTCAAGACGTCCTCTTTTGCGAAAGAAACCATGGTGCTGAAGATTCCGAGAATGGTTGTCGAGAGCCAATTCTTGTTGGTCAAATCAGATTGAATGTGTTGGTTAAAACATATCGAAACCTAGTGTTTGATGGTCGAATCTCCATTTTTGATGGTTAGACTTGACATTTTCCATATGGGGGTTTCTTAAAATGGGGTTACCCACAGTTATAATCCATTTTATTTTCGGCTTTTCCACAAAATAAACCATCCATTTGGGGATACCCCCATGACTATGAACCTCCACAAAAATACACGCCTCTCCATCCCGTTTACTTCCACTCTTGCAATTTCTGAGCTGCAGGACTGAGCAGTGCGCCGGGGAACCAAGGGATGGATGCGCGCATAAGTGCGTGCAAACGAAACTTTGTGCCATAAACGGAGATATCTATCTACTTATGTACCTATGTACCTATGTAACTATCTAGCTATCTAGCTACCAACCTGTCTACCTATCTATCGATCGATCTATCTATCTATCTAGCTACCTACCTGTCTACCTATCTATCGATCTATCGATCGATCGATCTATCTATCTATCTAGCTACCTACCTGTCTACCTATCTGCCCATCGACCTATCGACCTACCGGGTATCTACCCATCGACCTATCTATCTATCTATCTATCTATCTTTCTATCTATCTACCTATCGATCGATCTGTCTATCTACCTATCTATCTATCTAATCTAACTTAATCTAATCCAATCTAATCTAATCTAATCCAATCTAATCTAATCTAATCTATCTATCCATCTATCTATCCATCTATCTATCCATCTATCCATCTATCCATCCATCCATCTATCCATCCATCCATCCATCTATCCATCTATCCACCTGTCCATCTATCCATCAATCTGTCTATCTATATATCCATCTGTTTATCTATCTATCTATCTATCTACCTATCTATCTATCTATCTATCTGTTTATCTATCAGACAATATGTCTATCTATTTGTCTATCTATCTGTCTATCTATCTATCTATCTACCTACCTATCTATCTATCTATCAATCAATGTGTCTATCTATCTATCTATCTATCCATCTATCGATCTATCTATCTGTCTGCCTATCTATCTATCTACCTATCTATCTATCTATCTATCTCTCTATCTCTAGCTACCTACCTGTCTACCTATCTATCGATCTATCGATCTATCTATCTATCTATCTATCTATCTATCTCTATCTCTATCTCTATCTCTATCTCTATCTATCTATCTATTTATCTATCTATCTATCTATCTAGCTATCTATCTATCTATCTGTCTGGCTATCTATCTATCTATCTATCTACCTATCTATCTATCTATCTATCTCTCTCTCTCTATCTATCTATCTACCTATCTATCTATCTATCCATCTATCTGTGAATCTAAGTCTATGTCTATATGTTTATCTATTAGGACATTCCCCCCCCTTGTAACAGCCATATAATGGATTTCCACATATCAGAGAAGCAAAATGAAGCACCAGGAAAATAGCCCAGAATGACATTAACTTTTCGGAGCCTAGGTAAGAAATTTCATCATTCCATTTGGTGCTTCCTAACCCTTTATGTCTTGGTCCTCTTTTCCTTGGCATTTGTTTCATCAGGTGGCTTGGAGTTGGTGTCCAGCTCATCTTTCTTTTCATGATTCTCCCTCCAAGAATCCTACCACCATATCACATGTCATTCTCTAAGGTGCTGTCTTGTCTCCAATTCTGTCTCATTGGTCTCCACCCTCAAAGTTACCAGACTGGGATCCCCTATATTGCTTTGACATCCCATTGGCTGTGACATCCCTTTGCTTTGGCATCTTGATATCCCAGACATGTGGCATAGGTTGTGTTGTGTGATCATTTGAATTCAAAAGTGATTTGGGCCATGGGCCGCATGGATCTGATTCTATGGTATTTGCGGTCAGTCACACTGTATGGTCGGCCATGCAAAATCCTAAACCCTACACCCCAAAACTCATGCCAGTAAATCGGGCATTGTTTAATGTTGATTGATGCAACAATGCAAAGTAAAAATCCAAAAAAAAACACAAGGAGAGGCTACAAACGGAGCACCAGCAGAGGCACCAGAAAGGACCAAACGGAGCACCAGGAAAGGTGCCGAAAAACACCTTTGGGAGACAGCCTGTCCACGGTAAAGTTGGCCAATTTCGGCTGTCCTTGTCGCCGTGTGCGCTTTGCAAAAAAACCACAATCAGAGACCACAAACGGAGCACCAGAGAGACCAGAGGTTTTGCCAAAACGGAGCAACAGCAAGTCAAATCAGAGAGCACAAACGAAGCACCAGAAAGTACAATCAGAGACCACAAACGAAGCACCAGCAAATCCAATCAGAGATGCATCAAGATACCAATTTCAAATCCTTACTTACCGACCACAACCAGGGACCACAAACCGACCACCAGGAAACCCAATCAGAGACCACAATCAGAGAGCACAAACGAAGCACCAGAAAGTACAATCAGAGACCACAAACGGAGCACCAGAGAGACCAGAAGTTTTGCCAAAACGGAGCACCAGCAAGTCCTCAGTGAGAACAAATGAAGCACCAGAAAGTACAATCAGAGACCACAAACGGAGCACCAGAGAGACCAGAGGTTTTGCCAAAACGGAGCACCAGCAAGTCAAATCAGAGAGGACAAACGAAGCACCAGAAAGTACAATCAGAGACCACAAACGGAGCACCAGAGAGACCAGAAGTTTTGCCAAAACGGAGCACCAGCAAGTCCAATCAGAGAGCACAAACGAAGCACCAGAAAGTACAATCAGAGACCACAAACGGAGCACCAGAGAGACCAGAAGTTTTGCCAAAACGGAGTACCAGCAAGTCCAATCAGAGAGCACAAATGAAGCACCAGAAAGTACAATCAGAGACCACAAACGGAGCACCAGAGAGACCAGAGGTTTTGCCAAAACGGAGCACCAGCAAGTCCAATCAGAGAGCACAAACGAAGCACCAGAAAGTACAATTAGAGACCACAAACGAAGCACCAGCAAATCCAATCAGAGATGCACCAAGATACCAATTTCAAATCCTTACTTACCGACCACAACCAGGGACCACAAACCGACCACCAGGAAATCCAATCAGAGACCACAATCAGAGAGCACAAACGAAGCACCAGAAAGTACAATCAGAGACCACAAACGGAGCGCCAGAGAGACCAGAAGTTTTGCCAAAACGGAGCACCAGCAAGTCCAATCAGAGAGCACAAATGAAGCACCAGAAAGTACAATCAGAGACCACAAACGGAGCACCAGAGAGACCAGAGGTTTTGCCAAAACGGAGCACCAGCAAGTCAAATCAGAGAGCACAAACGAAGCACCAGAAAGTACAATCAGAGACCACAAACGGAGCACCAGAGAGACCAGAAGTTTTGCCAAAACGGAGCGCCAGCAAGTCCAATCAGAAAGCACAAACGAAGCACCAGAAAGTACAATCAGAGACCACAAACGGAGCACCAGAGAGACCAGAGGTTTTGCCAAAACGGAGCACCAGCAAGTCCAATCACAAAGCACAAATGAAGCACCAGAAAGTACAATCAGAGACCACAAACGGAGCACCAGAGAGACCAGAGGTTTTGCCAAAACGGAGCACCAGCAAGTCCAATCAGAGAGCACAAATGAAGCACCAGAAAGCGCAATCAGAGACCACAAACGGAGCACCAGAAAATCAGCCAAAAAATGTGTTTTTCTAGAGATTTCCATTTACAATTGATTTTGATTGGCCAGCTTACCCAGCTCTCCCAGTGCTACTTTGCACTACAAAGCTTGCACAAAGCACTTCCCAGTACTACTTTGTACTACAAAGCTAAACCAAGAACCGGCATGTCGAATTTTCAACATTTCCCAATTTTTTCAACTTTCAAACCAACCTTCAACTTGATGTCAGTACGGTTTCCGCAATCTGTCAGGGAAGTCACTTTGCTTCCAACCAGGGCTATGGAGAAGTTCCGTTTTGACTCTTACTCGAGTCTACTCTGTAACTCAATCCTGTCAGGTTTAACTGAAGTGTTTTTGCACGTACGATGCATTCCACATCAGTAATTCGATAAGATATTTCTGAGCAAGTGTGAAACATCTGAACAGATGTAAAACTTCTACCTTGACTTAGGTTTCGACTTTGTCCGTTTCTATCACTTGGGAGGGAATCCTTTTTTGTCTTTTTTGTCTTTAGCAGGGGGACCAGACCATCCATGTACTGTGTGCGATGGTCCAACGAAGCGGCCACAGTACATGCGGATATCACGGCTGATCACCGTGACGTACCTGAAGCTTCAATTTTTGCAGTGTTTCGTCAATGGCAACCGGCTAAGCCCAGAACCGGCATGTCGTTTTTCCACCAATTTTCAAACCAAATTTCAACCTGAGGACCTCTTTTTGATGTCACTTCGATGTGTGTACGGTTTTCGCAATCTGTCAGGGAAGTCAATTTTGCATCTAGCCTGAGCTTTTTTTGATTCTTTCTTGAATCTGCTCACCAACTCGTTCCTGTCAGGTTTAATTGGCGTGTTTTTGCACGTTAGATGCATTCCACATCAGAATTCGCAATGATTGTTCTGAGCAAGTGTGTGAGTGATGTGTGAAGCTACCGGCAGAGCGGCGGAGACCAAGGGACACCGAAGGGACGCCAAGGCGTACATCCGACCCCGTGGCAGTGCACCAAGTGCTGCATGTGAGTGATGTGTATTGAGTATGTGCGTGTGTGATGTGTATTCAGTGTGTGTGTGAAGCATCTGAATAGATGTAAAACTTCTACCTAATATCCAATTTCAAGCAGGGGGTAGCGGCAGATCATTTGGGACCGCTACCAACGAAGACACCCATTTGATCTGGTGATACAGATTGGGACGCCAATCTGCGTACCTGCACCATTTTTCGATTTTCGTCAATGGCAACCGGCCAAGCCCAGAACCGGCATGTCGAACAATTTTCTTTTCTTGTCATTTCTGCACTGTTGTCGCAATCTGGAACTACTTTCGGTCAATTACAGAAGACTGAGCTGCATCTGAACATTGACTGATTTACTTCGCACAGTTTTTCACTCCTGATCATCCAATGTCTCCTGTCAGGTTTAACTGAAGTGTTTTTGCACGTGTGATGCATTCCACTTCAGTAATTCGATAAGATGTTTCTGAGCAAGTGTGTCCTTCATACCGATATTCGCCAAGGTGGTATGAACCCTTCGGGGAAAGCCTTTCCAGGCTAACAATTGACGGTAAAACGATGTCTGAATTTACACTTTTGAATTAGTAATTCGTCTAAGTAAAGTGAACTGAACTGCTGGCCTTTTTTTCGATTCTCACCTGTCGATGTCGTTTGGTTGAACAACTGGCCGCCGTGTGGCGTCATTTTTTCTGAAGATCAGCCCGACTGTCACTGGTAGCCTTCAGCTGCGACAACCTTTTTCCAGTGAAGCTCAAGAGACTGCTCGCAGCCATTTTCATATGAACAGGCAACAGGACATGCTTTCCAGGTTTGGTCACTTCCTTTTGGTTACTTTGGTGAGGTTCAATTGTGCACGTAATTCAGGGGTTGAACACGTAAGCCGTCTACAGGGTTGTGGCTTGAATGCCGAGGGCCTTAGAGCCTTATCACGAATCTTGCATGCAATGTGGATGCATCTTTTTTCATCAACTAGTTCCCCATTGGTCCCCTATCTCATGCGCGCTTTCCTCTCTAGGTCAGGTTTGGGTCCTTCGCGTTTCTTGGTAGGCTTTGGCTCTCGCCTTGTAGGTTGTGTCAGGCGCTTCTGTCCGCCCCCCCCTCCTCTGGTTGGTTAATTGGCCCGTCGTCCGTCCGCTTTTTCTTTTTCCTTGCCCTTTCAGGGTTTGCCCGTTTCGGGCCAGGTGTGTTGGTGTTGGTGTTCTCTCTTTTTCCTTTTCCTTTTGCGTTCCCCCTCTTGTGTTCCGGTTAAGTAATTGTCATCTCATTTTCATCGTCATCTCATTTTCACTTTTCCTTCATCTTCACCTTCATCTCACTCGTCGGGACCTTAAAAAAAGCCTCGCGGCAGCGGGGCGTGTGTGTGAAGCATCTGAATAGATGTAAAACTTCTACCTAATATCCAATTTCAAGCAAGGGGTAGCGGCAGATCATTTGGGACCGCTACCAACGAAGACACCCATTTGATCTGGTGATACAGATTGGGACGCCAATCTGCGTACCTGCACCATTTTTCGATTTTCGTCAATGGCAACCGGCCAAGCCCAGAACCGGCATGTCGAACAATTTTCTTTTCTTGTCATTTCTGCACTGTTGTCGCAATCTGGAACTACTTTCGGTCAATTACAGAAGACTGAGCTGCATCTGAACATTGACTGATTTACTTCGCACAGTTTTTCACTCCTGATCATCCAATGTCTCCTGTCAGGTTTAGCTGAAGTGTTTTTGCACGTGTGATGCATTCCACTTCAGTAATTCGATAAGATGTTTCTGAGCAAGTGTGTGTGTGGAGAATGTCCATCCCCTACATAGGATCTCTGTACCATTCCGGACAAAGACAAAACTTCTCCGTTTTTGCTGCTCAGTTTACTAACTAGCAGGGGGACAGGGCTCTTTGATGCTACTCTGTCCAACGGAGCTACGCATCAGAGAGGGAAGCATCCACTGGCCATGGATGTGCACCTGCCAACATATTTGAACAATGGCAAGGGGCTAAGCCGAGAACCCCAAATACAACAATTTTGGTTTTACATTCTGAGATTCTCATTGGGATCAATTTCTACTTTATTTGCACCGTTTTTTCTGGTCATGGCGCAGGGCTAAGCCGAGAACCCTACAGCGACTATTGCCTATTTCGGGAACGATGTCTATGGCTAGTTTGTATTTTTCGCAAACCTTCAATTTATTCGCAATTTTCATCGAGGAGATCTTCCTTAGGTCCTTGTTTCTAATCCAATTGCATGTGAAGGGATTCAGTTCCCATCGGATCGATATAAAGATCCAATTTTGTCTAGTGTGTGTGATGACTAGTGTGTCTGTGTGTGTGAGTGTGTGTGTGTGTGAGGGAGCGGATACAGAACTAAAAACAAAAACCCCACACGTCAATGTGGGGAAAAATCAAAATCTGAAACGCTCCTGGTTCTGGGTTCAACTCACTTCCTCCACCCAATGCCCGTGCACACCTTCATAATGTTGAAGTAGAAGAAGAGAATGAAGTTGAAGAACAGAAGGATGTTGACAAAGACGTTGTGGCACAAGGCGAGGCAGACAAGTTTCAAAACAGTATTTTCAAATAACATTGCAACTCTGTTGCACAACATTTTTCCCGAATGCGTAGCAAGGGTTCCCGTTTCACTCTGGGGGTCTGGGGGCTGAGGGTGTGTTCGCTCGACGTTGCGTTTCTGTTCGCAACCGTCCGCAACCGTTCGCAACCGTCCGCAACCGTCCGCAACCGTCCGCAACCGTCCGCAACCGTCCGCGCGATTGCTATATGGCCGTGCCTATGGTAAGTTCTGCAGAGCGGGTCATTTTTGGAGGTTTCAAACGTTCCGTTGCTTCGTTTCGCGTGGCAGGCATGGCGCTTTGTGACATTCAGAGGTGTTTTGCAACGTGTCGAAAGTCGTTTTGTGGCAGGCGCAATACTTTTGCGACGTTTTCAGACGATGCGTGGCAGTTTTCGTGGCAGGCACAGCACTTTGGACGTGTCCATCGTCATTTTGCGTGGCAGGCGCAGCACTTTAGACGTGTCGTGTCACGTGTTTTTTGCAAATCGAATTGGCAGGGCTGCGTGAAGTGGCGACAAGGTGCAGATTCCGTGGCAGGCGTGGCATTTTGTGAGATGTGCTGAAAATTGACGGAACCCTCGCACGAAACATCGATTTTGAGGTTGCAAAATTTAGAGGTTCCTGCGAAAACTCGTAGGAAAATGTCGATTTTGAAGCTACAAAGTGTGAAAACTGGAGGAAGTCTCATACGAAATGCTTGTTTTTCTGCATCCACTTGTCTCGTCTCGAGTCGCTGGTTTTCCTGTGGCATCGCCGCGTCTACGGGGGAAGCTGCAGAACATTTCTTTTCCGAAGGTTTCCAAGGAGGTTGTCATGTCGTTTTGCGTGGCAGGCGTGGCACTTTGTGACATTCCAACCTGTTTGATAATGTGTCGAAAATGTCAAAATTGGAGGAAGTCTCGAAATGCTTGTTTTTCTGCATCCACGTGTCTTGTCTCGAGTCTCTGGTTTTCCTGTGGCATCGCCGTGTCTATGGGGGAAGCTCCGCACTCCACACTCTACACTTTACACTCCACACTCCAGACGCTACACTCCACACTCCACACTCCTCACTCCACACTCCACACTCTACACTCCACACTCCAGACGCTACACTCCACACTCCACACTCTACACTTTTCACTCCACACTCTACACTTTACACTCCACACTCCTTGCTTTACACTCCACACTCAACACTTTCCACTCCATACTGCAGACTGGTAACAGGGGAACTATATACAAGACTGTTCAAATAAACTGTTGCAGAAAGGTATTGTGCGTGACTGCATATCCATGTGTTTTGACATCTGTACCATTAACATACGTGTGAGCATTCGGGTTCGTGGGCTGCATCTTGTTTATTACCAACATTTTTATCTCATCTTTATCATTACTCTACTGAGGCACCTGTGAGCAGTGCGGTCAGGCCCGCCGCATGGTGACCCAGATCCACCATGTCTTTGCATGGTCCACCATCGACCTGATCGCAGGAACCAAAACAAGAGATTTTTGGGATTATTGTTGGCCAAATAAATGCTAAGTTCCCAGCTGGCCTTCTGTTTTCCAACATCCCAAAACATCTTCACTGTTCTCCTGATATGACAGCGGGTGTGTTGAATCACATGGGGGATATTTTGCCACTTCTGAAAGGAAACCCTTTAGTCCTGAACCGGAAGTGTGGTGACCACCACATTGCAGCTCAGGCCCGAGGCGGCGGCGCCTGGATGCACCTGACCCGGGAGCAGCTAAATATGCTGTCCAGACTGGCCAGGTGGAGGTGTGCTCGGCGGTCACCATCGCACGGTTCGCGGGAACGGTTCCGGCCCGAGGGCCGGGGCCGCTCGGTGACCCCGGAGGAGACCTCGGCCTGGCCAGGCCTGAGCTCCTGGGGGATGCAACGACAGTTTGGAAATTGCCAAAACTATTTTTGAGTTACACACACACACACATATATATATTGTGTCAATTTCCCTTGTTATTAGAAGCTGTGTGAGGAGACCTCGCTGTTGAATCTGGACTTCCAAACTGTCACATGATAAGAGATTTTAAATTCGAGAATTCGATATATTTTGAATTCGAGAATTCGACGGCTGCAGCTGGTTTGCAGGTATGTTTGGGTGAATGCACTTCATTGAAAAGAAAAGTGTATTTCATTGAAAACTCGGGGTGCACGTTCTAGATCACCAGCGTGTTCACCCAGCGGTTACCTTCTTCCTACGACTCAATGTTTCGAGCCTGTTTCTCTCGGTGCCATGTGTGTGGCCCTTCTCAGTACAGGGGTCCTTGTTTTGATGTTTGAGCTGAACAGAAGCTACTTGAATTATTTCACCATTCGGCGCGCGCTTGAATTTAGCAGTGTTTGGGGAAAAGCGAGCAGCACATGTCTATGTAGGGTAAGAGTCTTGCAGGAGAAATCGTGAAATTGTGGCGGATCGGCCTTTGAAAAGGTTTCGCTTTGTGCATGCTATAGCCTTACAGCATGTTCGACATGTTTGGGATCACAGGCATGCGCTGCGTCGCTGACGTTGCCTCCATGTCTGATTCTGCATGTCTGTTCCAATTCTATTGAGAGAGGAAATCGGTTGCACGCAGAAACCATGTGCGTGCTGCAAAAGCCTTCACTTTTGGAGGTTTCAGACGTTTGTTTCACTTTCCAGTGGAGCATTTTTTGGCCCCAGCACTGTGTTCTCACCACCCGAGATGCCACCGAAGCGTGCCCAGGCAGGTGGTTTCGGGGCTGGAAAGGGGGCTTGGTTTAGGTTGGCACAGCGGTCTCGTCATTTGGGCCTCCCATGTATCTATCTATCTATCTATCTGTCTGTCTATCTATCTATCTATCTACCTATCTATCTATCTATCTATCTAGCTAGCTAGCTAGCTATCTATCTATCTAGCTAGCTAGCTAGCTATCTATCTATCTATCTATCCATCTATCCATCTATCCATCTATCCATCTATCCATCTATCCATCTATCCATCTATCCATCTATCCATCTATCCATCTATCCATCCATCCATCCATCTATCCATCCATCCATCTATCCATCTATCCACCTGTCCATCTATCCATCAATCTGTCTACCTATATATCCATCTGTTTATCTATCTATCTATCTATCTACCTACATACCTTATCTATCTATCTATCTATTTATCTATCTATCTATCTATCTATTTATCTATCTATCTATCTATCTATCTAGCTAGCTATCTATCTATCTATCTATCTCTACATCTACTATCTAGTATCTAATATCTAATATCTATATCTATCTTTGGCTAGGGGATGATTTCGGACCTCCCCTTTTCAACATTTTTATATAACCATAACTTCAAGAATACAATGCACAACGCAATATAGAGGACAATAAGTAAAATAAGTTGAAGGCCGAACTTGCTCTGTACAAAAACATGTCGGCATGAAGGCATGAAGCGCACAGGCTGTCTTGGAAAAAACTAAGATTCACTGCCGGCATGGTGGGCCGAAACCATCGCGGAACCCTATCTTTCTATCTATCTATACATATACGCATGTGTATATATATATATATAAATATTCGTATATGTATTTATATATATATATACATTTTTACATCTCTAGATATATGTAGGTATACCCACCAGGCAAAAGATTGTCAAATTCAGTCACGGTGAGACTCACGGGGGAATGTCCCACAGATTTCCTGGTTGAATGCGACCAACATCTCGATGAAATAAGCTCTGTGAATTCTACAAGGTGCCCCCAGGTATGGTTTACAACCCGTTAACCATGGGCATATCATGGCATATCTACCCGTTTGACCATTAGACCATACTTATTGGAATTATGTTGAACCAACAACTTAGCTATCGTTGGGAGCTCTCATCCCATGAGGATTGGAGATCTTTCAGGTTTTCACTACCTAGAAGGTCCAAATTTGATATCTCACTATATTTTGCTACTATATTTCACTAGCTTTCTACATCTATATCTTTCACCTGTTTCATGTTCATTTGTGGTACCATTTGAACACCAAGTCCTCCGCTGAACACCGAGAAACTCTCCGAGTTCCAAGGCTGAACCCAAAGACCGGCAAAGTTCTCTGGTCTTCGAGCAGTGGGCTGGACCGCGAAGGGTAGACCTGCTGGATGCTGGGCGTGAATAAAACACCATAAAATGGTGGTACCCCAATAGCTGGATGGTTTATAGTGGAAAATCCCGCTGATTTGGGGGTACCCCCATGTCAGGAAACCTCCATATGGTGATTTGATGGGTTTTGACCCATCTGAAATCACGGTGAATCATCTACCGAGACAGGAAAAATGGTTTCGAGTTCGCAAAGTGTTAAACTAGAGGAGGGTTTACTGGATGATCATGATGATCATTGTTTTAAGGTCTGAATCAAACCTAAAAAACGGGTGTCGATATGATTTTGACCAGCCATTTGCCAGTAAGAACTTGAGGTACACGACACGCCCTAAGTCACTGAAACAATTGGACACTGTATCTGTTGGACAACATCCTTTAATAAAGGGCGGTTTTCAGCATTTTCAGTGGCGCGCTATGTCACCACGAAGCCTTCTCGGGCGGATGCTCCACCTGACAGCTGAGTTCCTGGATGCTGATGGGTCCGGCGAAATTAAACCCCCCAATTTTGAGATGGTAAACTAAACTGAGCCTGAGCTTTTTCTTTGGGGACCCTTAAATTGGATGTTTTGATATGTTTTGATGGGAAAAGCAAAACACTAAATGGTCGATTTTCCAGCTTGGGGAGCTGATTAGAGGGAGGTTTTCTGCCTGGGTGGGTCGCTGTGAGCAAGCCATTGGCCGGATTTTTTCACCATTTTGATGAAGACATATTTGATACATATATATAATATTTTATTTACAATATTACAATTACGATATATTATATACTATATTATGTATAATATCTTTTATATTTTATATAATATATACATAATATATATATATATTATATTATAATATATTCAGTATATAATATATTTATTCTATATTATATCTATTATATATGTTAATTATTTTATATGATATATATTCTATAAATTATCTAATTATATATTATATATATATTATCTATATATATATATATTACCTCCATATATATATATCATATATCATTTATCGATATCATATAGATATTTTGTATGATATATTATATTATATTATATTGTATTATATTATATTATATTGTATTATATTATATTGTATTAAAATTTATTATATTATATTATATTATATTTTATAATATTATATTTTTCATTTTCTGTTCTATTCTTTTCTATTCTATTATATTATATTTTTTCATTATATCATATTGTATAATATTAAATGAACTATGTTATGTTATATTATATTGTATTGTAATATATTATATTATATGATATTATATTATGTTTTATTATATCATAGCGTATTATATTATATTATATTTTGTTTTGTTTTGTTCTATTATATTATATTGTATTATATTATATTGTATTTTGTTTTATTCTATTATATTTTATTTTATAATATTATATTTTATCATATTCTGTTCTATTCTATTCTATTCTATGATTTTTTATTGTACTTTATTTCATTATATCATATTGTATAATATTAAGTTATATTATGTTATGTTATATTATATTGTATTGTAATAAAATATATTATTATATATTATAATATATTATATATTATAATATATTATATTATATAATGTATTTTTGTATTATATTATATTATATATATTATATTATATTATATTATATTATTTTATATATTAGATATATTAAATATTTTATTTTATATATATTGCATTTATTAAATTCATATATATATATATACATTTTAATATACAAAATAAATATAATATATATATAGCTCATAATTCATATAAAATTATGTATTTTTTGTTTGTATTTATATATATATGTATATCCATCCATTGATGCGCTATCTGCATTTTGTTTAAAGGATATCGGCCAAACTATTGTTGATGATAGCCTCACATCTCTATTGGTAGCCTATGCGAAGTCGCCATTTTGTGTTCCACAGGATTCCATCTCAAACGTGGCAGTGAAACCTGCGTCAAATCTCGCGCCGTTGGGCTCGGTTTTTGGGGAAAACGTGGGAGGATGAAGGTAGACCAGATAGATTACCGTTGAAAACACTAAAAACATGGGCATTTTTCATCACTTCAATGGGATTTGATCCAGGGACATTACCCATGATGTACCCTTTGGTCATCAGCAATGATGGTCGGATCCGTTGTTACCCATAAGAATCGTCACCTGGACACCGCCATGTTTAAAAGCACTGGGTGCACGTTTCCTTTGCTGAGTCCACATCATGCACTAATGTAAAGGCATATAATTGCACGTGAACTGTATTGATCTGGCATTGTATATAGCCACATATATGTGTATATTTTGCACATATAGGCACAATATACATATATGGATGTATATGCACCATACTTCAGTGTATTACAGGTGCAATATACATTATCCAACATATTCATGCAAATATACATCACATGTACCGCAGATGTATTGAAAAATACTATGCTGGTGAACAGACATCAAAACACCTGAGGCTTTGCGCCAGCGGTTGGACCGGCAATGTCAGGGCGCTTAGATTCTTAGGTAGGCTGATGGGGTGTATGCGAGATGGGAACAGTTGATTTACCAGCACCAAAAAATGGTGTTTCTTGAAGTATGAAACGTGAGAGATTTCGGGATGCAAGTCTCAAAGAAATTGGATTTCACCTGCAAAACTGTGAGTTTTTGATCGTTTTTGGCGACCTCAGTGAAGGCAAAAAAAGGTGAGACTGAGTTCAGAAATGGTGAGCTGTTGGACTTATGGGGGAACTGTTGGATTGGGCTTCTAAGCCTACCTCACCTTGTAGCCTCAATCTCGGTCAGCGGTTTTATGTCGTCAACATATGACTACTTAGCAGTGCTAATAATAAGTGGAAAACAGGAGATGGGAAGATATTTTTGCTGCTTCTGGGGAAAAATCCTTCACTTCGCTGGAAATGGTTCTCCAGCTTGTCCAGCAGCAGCACTAGCGGGTGATGCCACCTCCTTTTTTATGCTTTACATGAGACAAGACAGCTTGTCCAATCCTGATCCCTTTCGGTACCCTAGGTTCACTTTTCCCACCAGGATTTCATCTCTGAGGTTTCGGCTTTGCAGGGCGAGAAGTCCCTCTGGACCCTAGTGGCCTGTCCGAGTGGGCGGTATGGGAAAAAAGAGCCGGCCAATGTAGGCACGCCACCGCGTCAAGACCATGTGGGAAAACCAGGATAGATCTCAAATTACTTACTGGTGCTTAGCAGGGAATGAGGGTAATCACTAGTAATAATCATCCCATTCCCCCATTCCCTACTAAGCACCAGTAAGATTATGGTAGATGCCTTCCTCATGAGTTCCAGATTCCCAAGTTTGGGGGTAGCCGATTCCAGCTACACCAAGGATGCTGGCGTGGGAGAGTGCGGGCCTGAAACTTCCGCGGGCACTCAGTGATAAAATCAGTCCATTCACCAGCTAAACACGAGTTTTTTTGGTTGTCAACTTTTGGCTAACAAGTGTTTTAATCAAACGCATAGCAAATAGATATACCCTCCGGTAAACTAACATAGCTATTGAACATGGCCATAGAAATCGTGGATTTACCCATGAAAAATGGTGATTTCCCACAGTTATGTTAGTTTACCGGAGGGTAATGTCCCAATATCCAAGATTGATAATATCCAAATGTTACCTATTGTTATTCTATCTTTATTACATAGTAGAGATATGTATCTTTTAGATTCACCATGTCGTCAGATACTCCCGTGTGGCCTGGTCTTCTGGGACGAGCTCGGCCATCTACGGCGGCGGCGGATCGGTCGAAGACTTAGTCAGGTGATGAGACATCCCCATATTGTGTATATATATATATCTATCTATATCTATCTATATCTATCTATATCTATCTATCTATCTGTCTGTCTGTCTATCTGTCTATCTATCTATCTATCTATCCATCTATCTGTCTGTCTGTCTGTCTATCTATCTGTCTGTCTGTCTGTCTATCTGTCTATCTATCTATCTATCTGTCTGTCTGTCTGTCTGTCTATCTATCTGTCTGTCTGTCGGTCTATCTATCTATCTGTCTGTCTGTCTGTCTATCTGTCTATCTATCTATCTATCTGTCTGTCTGTCTACCTGTCTATCTATCCATCTATCTATACATGTATATCTGTATATATATACACATACATATACATACATATATATATACACATACATATACATATACATACACATATACATGTATATAAACATACACATACATACATATATATATATATGTATAAACATACACATACATATTTATATATATATACATACATACATATATATATATACATACATATATACATATATATTTACATACATATATATACACATATATATATATATATACACATACATATACATGTATACATAAATACATACACATGTATATACATATATACATATATATATACACATACATAAATACATATATACGTACAACATATACACACACATATATATATACATATATATATGTATATGTATATATGTACTGATACACATTTATATGGCCTCCTGTGATCTACCCTCGGGTGTCATCAAACATAGCGGGCCGCTGAGAGATCCCTGGGCCATGGAGGTTTCGTTCGCATTTTCAGGGCATCGAGCTGATGACACCCAACCAAGTGGATAGGCAGAACAAGTGGCCAGCCAAGCAGCAAAAATGAAAATTAAATTGTGGACTACCAAAGATTGACCATGCAATTTAAGGATGACTTTTCTGATGTTTTGTCCCAAAACAACATTGTTGACAGTCCAGGCACACAAAGTGGCAGGTGCCCTGTGTGAAAAACCCGGGGCTTGGTCAGGATGTTACTGGAGTTGAGGGGCTGGACCACTAGGCTACCCCAAGAATGATTGATGATTGAAATATTCATTTTCCCTACAAAGGTGGACATAACTTGGGGGCATGATATATGATTACATATGTATATGGATATGTATATGTAAATGTATGTGTATATGTATATGGATACGTATATGTATATGTATATGTACATGTATCTGTATATGTATATGTAGATGTATATGTATATGTATATGTATATGTATATAGATGTATGTATCTGTGTAAATTTGTAGATATTTAGCATTGTCGTTGGATACTGATGTGGTGCAGACCGATCGAAGGTTCCAGGTTTCCCATTGAGGTCATGACCCACATGGCGCAGGTGATACCTTCTGGTAATGACTGACATAGCGATTTAGTGGAAATTGATAGTGATTTATAGCGACTTCATGGGATTTTATAGTGATTTCATGGGATTTTATAGTGATTTCATGGGGTTTTATAGTGATTCAATGGGTTTTTAATGGGATATACCCTCTGGTAATTTGACAGGTTGCTATTGAAAATGGCCATAGAAATAGTTGATTTACCCACCAAAAATGGTGACTTAGTTCGTGGATTTACCCATGAATAGCATGGTGATTTTCCATAGTTATGTAAACGTTTACCAGAGGGTACCTTCTGTAGAGGGAAGCATCTATTCGTGACCCTCGGCGCACCCTTAGCTATTACAATGATATGGGTGTCAAAATTCAAGACAGGAAGACTGGACCACAGATGGCTTAGTCTTTTGAGTATTAGCCATCCATTGTTGGTACCCAATTGTGACCCATATCCATATAAACCAATATCAATGGGAATTTGAGGATCCTAAAAAGGAGGTACTGTACCATATAAGGCCATATTTCGTGGGGATAGTCCCTTACATAGGCCATTGGTAATAGCTAACTTATCAATATCGAACTATTTAGACGCAAATCAGCCATGGATAAGACACGTTACGAAAGAGACAGGTGTCGACGCCGAAAGTGGAGTTGCACGTCGCGGGCGTCAGCGCAAAATGGATGGGTGACGGGTGGTATATCCCATCGTGCGGGCCCCGCTTAGTAAATTGGTGAAAAAAGTTATAGATGGAACATATATATATATATTTGTACAACTTTTAAATATTCCGTCTATTTTGTTCATATTCCTATTATATAAATGTATATATATATATATGGGTTAAATATGGATTATAAACCACAGATCCAATTGGATGCACATCCAAGTACCCAAAACGAATGGACCAGTACGAAAAAAATCAGGGATTGCTGGGAATTCATTTCATTATTGTAGGGGAAAAAGAGGATGTTGTCTCAACAAGGGATCTAAATTCAACAGGGCAAATAAGGAATTTATTGTTTGCTTCATATTAAATTCATTTTCTGCACGTGAAAATTCACCATTGGTACTGCACCCTAAAGTGACCCAAGACCATGTAATGTCAACCCAGGATCAATAAACCCTGGTTGATTAATTTGGGTTCCCCGCAATGGTGATCTGCTATGAAAATGGAACCCTACCAATTCCACAGCGGTCTGAATGACATTAGAATGCAGCAGAATGATCATCCTGGAGGAGACCAAAGATCATGGAACATGATGTCATACCTGACCTTATCATACCTTATCGTAGTATACTATCCTCTAATCATACATGGCTTGGTGAAGAATCCCCAGGACTTCGACGATTTTCCCAGCGATTCAAAAAAACCAACCTCCATGGCTAGTTCGGAGATTTCCCAGCTGCACATGTTTGACCACCGAAAGGTACTGTATTGTATATTACTCTACCATATTCTACCTATCTCTGAGGGCCCCCGGGCCCAGACGTCCTTCTGGGAGTTTCCCGAAGTGCATCTGAAGGGTCATCCAAACACTTGGTCCAGGGCTTGCATTTACAACCCCACATGGAATTTCACCACTAAAGAGGCATCCGTTTTTGGCAACTCGCTGAAAAAAAGCGAGGCTATTGCGTGGATTCGGGCATTGGAGCAGTCTGCACCTCGGTATGTGCACGATATTTCCTTCAAAAGACCAGGGGAAAAAACACATCATACCCCAAAAGGATACACAAATATTTCCCTACTCACTTTGCGTAGGATTTGACTTTCTCTTCTTTCTGGGGTTGGTCCAAACCAGGGCTTGTCACCAGGGTGATCTCTACAAGCTGAATTCGGGTAAACTGAATCACGACCTCAGGTACCCTGGAATGGTGTTCATGTACAGGGGAATTCTCCCAATATTTATTTGATATGTCAATACTATTCAATACACATTCCCAACTTTTTCAAGTTTTTGATTGGGAATTTCTTAGCCAATTTACTCAGACTTCATGGTCCCATGGTTGATAAAACTTCTCAGAAAATCACAAATCTGTAGCAGATTTTCACGAAAAAATGGTGGAAAGACACGCTGAAATTCGATGTGTCAACATACTGTGAATGGGTTTTCAAAAATCCTGCAGTTGGTAGATGGTTTTTCTCCTGAAATCCAATGATTCACAGTTGGTACAGGATTTCGCCACCATCCACAGTATGTTAACATATGTAGCAACATACATCAAGAAATCTTCAATGCCCCATTGGCAGAGACTTCCCCCTGCTTTGTTTTCCGGTTTGGATCAGAGAGGCTGGGACTTATGCTGTAACCCCCAAGTGGAGATCCTTTCAGTTGGTAAATTCCACTCTTAAAATATGGTGATTCTGATTGAATTGTTTTTTTAATAGATAGAGTATGTCATAGCAACCATCCTAAAGTGATCAATTGCAGCATTTTCGATTTCTTTTTGGGGGTTACTAGTCACTTCTATCGACCAGGTCTGGACCATCTGCACGGGCGCTTCCCATGTCATTTGCGGTGGCAGTTGGGCCAGGCCGGAATTGGACCGAGTAAGTTCAAATCTTTGGGAGGTATCCGAATCAAGGTGGCATAAATTAATTGAATCATCATCATCATCACCAACACCATCACCATCACCATCATCATCATCATCATCATCACCATCATCAGCGTCATCATCAGCGTCATCATCAGCGTCGTCATCATCATCATCATCACCATCATCATCATCATCACCATCACCATCACCATTATCATCATCATCATCATCATCATCACCATCATCATCATCATTACCATCACCATCACCATCATCATCATCATCATCATCACCATCATCACCATCATCATCATCACCACCATCATCATCATCACCATCATCACCACCATCACCATCATCATCATCATCATCATCATCATTACCCTCACCATCACCATCACCATCACCATCATCACCATCATCATCATCATCGTCATTATCATCATCATTACCATCACCCTCACCATCATCAGCACCATCATCATCACCATCATCATCATCACCATCACAATCATGAACACGATCATCATCATCATCATCATCATCATCATCATCACCATCACCATCCCCATCATCCCCATCATCATCATCATCATCATTATCATCATCATCATCACCATCATCACCATCATCACCACCATCATCACCATAATCATCACCATCATTCATCATTCATCATCATCATCATCACCATCATCATCATCATCATCTCCTTCATCCATCATAAACATTACAAACATCAGAAACATCATCAGCATCATCATCACCGTCATCACAATCATCAGCATCATCGTCATCCTCACCAACATCACCATCCATCATCACAATCACACATCACCATGATCATGATCATGATCATGATCATCATCATCATCATTATACATCATCATCATGATCATCATCGTCCATGATCATCATCCATCACCATCATCAGAATCATAGTCACCATCATCACAGTCATAATCAGCATCATCAGCACCACTATCGTCATCGTCATCATCATCATGATCAAAAATCATCATTATCCTCATCATCAACAACCATCATCGTCATCAACATCATCATCATCATCATCACCATCATCACCATCATCATGCATCATCTCTACAAACAGCAACAAAATCAGCATCATCATCATCATCCATAATCATCCATAATCATCACCATCATCATCATCATTATCATCATCATCATCATCATTGTCCATCATCATCATCATCATCATCATCACTATCTTCATCAGCATCCCCACCATCATCATTCATCATTCATCATTATCACCATCCATCACCATCATCACCATCATCACAATTATCATTTTCCTCACCATCATCATCACCAATATCCATCATCCATCATCCATCATCATCCATCATCATCATCACCATCATCACCATCACCATCATCATCATCATCATCATCACCCATCATAAACATTATAAACATCAAAAACGTCATAGACATCATCATCACCATCATCATAATCATCATCCTCATCCTCATCCTTATCCTCATCCTCACCATCAACACCACCACCACCACCATCACCATCATCATCATCAGCATCATCATCATCATCATCATCATCGTAGTACGTCCATAAATCCATACATCCATACATCCTTCCCTCATACATCCATACATCCATACATCCATACGCATGCATGCATGCATGCATCATGCATATATATATATTTACATATTGACATATCGATTAGTAGATATCCGGCATCCAAGGATTGAACAACTCAGAAGATCACGAAACGAATCGATGATACCCAAAATGGTAATTTAACGTAGCTATGATAATTCGCCTTTTCTAAACATGATGCAATTTGTCCGTAGCAAACTGGGGTATTGTCTCGGGGTCTGTGAAGGGTTTGTGGATGAGCCTTTGGTAGCTATGGTAGCTTTGGAACTTCACCATGTAAAACAACATAAGTAACCTTTAGTGTCATCAGCTCCATAGCTAGCAGGAAACATCATCCATTTATTACGTGATTTTCCCCTTAACACATCAGTTTCAAAACGTGATTTTCCGGCAAACCATGTTTGATGACCGGAGGGCAGATCAGGGCACTAAATGGGCCATCATTCCCCTTGGCAAACTGTCTTTCATCTGAAATGTGAACCTGAAGAGCGAATATTTAATTACTTGATGATGGAGCTTCCATGAGATACATATGATTCAAAATTGGGACCAAAATCGTCCTGTTTCTGAGGAGGACCCACAATTGCGTGTGATGTCTTGTTGGTCAATGAGATGCAATACTTTCTGGCTTCTCAGTTTGGGCTAACAGGTTATGTATGGTTATTTGTTTCTTCTTCATAGGAAAAACTATTTTTTTTTAGGAAATAAAAGTATCCATGATTTGCACAGTTTTGACCCAGACCCGAAAAAAATTGTGGATCAGCCCTCTCGCCTCTCCGATGAAATTCAGCGCCACTTGTCCATAAAACAATGAATGAGGAACTTATGATCACCATGGTTGCGTGCAGCTTCCGCACAATATATATATATGTAGATATCCCCTAGCACATATCAGATTTATATGTAGCTCTCCCGAGTTTTTTTAGATATCTCGAGTTATATGTAGATATCTATGAATCTATGTATATATGTATAATTATATGATATTATATGTAGATATCCTAAGTTATTGTTGTTCCTTGTTCAGAAAATCTACCCATTTTCAAGAGGTGGTTTGGATTGGTTTGGAATCTCACTGCCACATCACTGGAAAGATGGTTAGGGTAGGGGTAACTATCCCCAAGTGTCCGAATATGGGGATGTAACCCCCCAACTGGGGATGTTTTATGAACCATTCTCCAGCATTTAGTGGGGATATCAGATTTGTTTTTCAGATAAATGATTTTCCAATGTTTTCCACTATCTTTTTTGCAATATGTGTATGTATATATATTAAATTATATTATATTATATTTTATTATATTATATTATATTTTATAATATACTATACTATAGTATATTATATTATAGTATATTTTATTTTGTTATATATTATTACATATATTATATTTTATTATATTTTATTAAATTATATTATGCTATATTATGTTATATTAAATTATATTATATTTAATTATTTTTTTTGATTATACATTATATGATATAATATATGAAATTATATATTATAGTACATTATATTATATTATATTATACTATATTTTATGATATTATATTTTTGTATATTATATATTATATATTATATTATATTATATGTCATATTTTATTATACTATACTATATTATATTCTATTATATTATATCTTATATTTTATTTTCTTTAAATATTTTTTGTATTAAATATTTTATTTTAGATTTTATTATATATTATATTTTATTTTATTATATTAAATTCAATTATATTATATTATATTATATTACATTATATCATATTATATTATACTATTTTATTTTTTATATTATATATTATAATATGTATTATGTTTTTTTACACTATATTATATTACATTATATTAAATTATATTTTATTATATATTATATTAAATTATATATTATATTATACTATATTATATTATATATTATATTTTATTTTATGTTATATATTGTATATTGTATTGCATTATATTATATTATATTATATTTTATACTTTGTAAAAAATTATATATTATATTGTATTATATTATATTAAAAAATAAATTATATTAAATTAAAATATATTAAGTTATATTATAGTATACTATATATATTATATTATATATTATATTTTATATTTTATTATAGATTTTTTATCATATTATAATATTATATTATTTTATTTTATTATATTATATTATATTATGTTATATTTTATTTTATTATATTATATTTTATAATATAATATATTATATTATTATATTTCATTTCACATTATATTTCATATTATATCTCATTTGTATTTTAAAGTATATTTTATTATACTATATTATATTATATTATGTTATATGATATAATATAATATATTATATAGTGTTATATAATATTATTTAATATTATATATATATATTGTGATGATGCCCAATACATTTTTGCACATCAAAATTGGTTTTCGGGGGTCCGTTTTTGACAGGCCTGAGCACACAGCCCTGGTGGCGTGTTTAGACGCTGCGTGGCTCGCCGTTGGAATGTGGAGATTGACCCCAACAAAATTGGGATTCAACTGATTTTTATCTATAAAATGTATGTATTTTATCAATTTAGGAAACCCAATTTTGTGTATCCCAAGTATATTCAGGAAACTTTTTAGGAAACCCTAAATTGGGATACACAAAATGATATGGAGGTTTCCTAAAATTGGGGTATCTCAAGTCACCATGGGTTTTTAGTATTTTAGTATTGGTTTCAATGCTAAGTCATGGTCGACTTGGATGATTTGGGGTATTTACCCTCTGGTAATGACTAACAGTTCGCTATTGAAAATTGCCCATTTATAGTTGATTTACCTATTAAAGACGGTGATTGTCCATAGCTATGTTAGGTTACCAGAGGGTACATTTTCGGACCCCAAATTGATATAATCTGACTTTAGGAGGTTGAGCCAGTGATTTAACACAGATTTGAAGGTTGGGATTTCAATTGATCGACTAGTTGTGGATGGATCGTTTTGGAGCGGTATCCATATTCCCCGAAGAAAATGGAGAGCCGGGCACGTTAACAAAAAAAGAAGGGATTTGAAGTGTGAAAATGTTTTTTTCAGCCAAGAAACATAAGAACAGTTTGGTGGTTTGTAACATGCCTTTGATTTCCCCAATAGCTGGGATGATGATCCAATCTGACTAATATTTTTCAGGGGGGTTGAAACCACCAATTAGAGAACCGTGGCGATTGTAAACCACGAAATCAGCGAATTTCGAATCTATTTGGATTCACACGGGGCCTATTTGATTCATCAAACTTCAAAACCCAAAACTCGCCATGGAGGGGTCGAACATGCTTCGGATCAGGCTATTGGCTGATGTCAACCAGACCTTTTGTATCTCAATTTGCCTCCGGTCCTTTGTGACTTTCTGCGAACTGGTATAGATGGCCCATTTAGTTCGAGGAACTTTGGCTGAGTGATGATTAAACCATTTATAGACATCCATCCTATGATGTCCAACTACCAAAGGGGAGACTATTTAACTGTGATGGCCCATTTTTTATCACAGTTATAGACAGCCATCCTATAATGTCAACCCCGGATGAGACTAAACCTTGGTTTATAAAAATTAGGGGGGGAATTCCTCCAATAGTCATTTCATCTGATACTTAAACTTGGTGCTTGGTAGGAAATGGATGGGTTGCTGGGGGTTGCTGGGATGATTACTACATATTATTACTAGTGATTATGGATGATTCCCGAAAATTCCCTAAGTAAAACGCACCAGTAAGATATGACATGTAGAGCTATCTATACTTGCCATATATATATATATAACTATATGCCATAGCATATATCCACATATCCATTAATGTCCATTCATATCCAGTAAGTAAATGGTAGCCGCCCGCCATATCAACATGGGCTCCATGTGTCACAGGTCGGGTGCCCGGCGATGGGCCACGGATCCCAAAGTGGGTCGATATGCACGGAATGCCCAGATGGAGCGCTGGAGCCGCCCTGGAGGATTTCACTGAAGATTTCCGATCCTGGGGACATTGTTTTTTTCATGGAGAATTCATGGAGATTGATAGTGATTTATAGATTTTTGTGGTGATTTCATGGGATTGTGATTGTGATTCAATGGGATATTAATGGGATACACCCTCTGGTAAACATACAAAAAACTATTGAACATGGCTGGCCATGGAAATAGTATAAAATGGTGATTTTCCATAGTTAGGTAAACGTTTACCAGAGGGTGGGGAGGTTTTACGGATTTCTAGCACCAAGAAATGGGATTTTTGAGAACCAAAGACATGGTTTTGGTGCAAACTAACCAAGTATCTGGTGGTGGTAAAATGGGGAGGATTGGGGAGGTAAGGAGCTACTAAAAGTTTCCAGCTACATGATTAAACAACAAGCGATAGAGGTCAATTGTATGATTTAATTCAATCACCTACTGTACGGTATTTTAAATTCAAAAAGTTTCTATCATGACACACTTTTTAATTCCCTAAATGTTTTGTCGACAACGATACTTGTCTTCGCGAATGAATAAGTGTAAATAATGACGAGGTAAGATGAATTATCACCGAATGCATGCGAATGCTCTGAAGTTGTTATGATATGCGTTTCTAGAGCATGCGCATTTAAATCATTTAGCAATTCACAACCCACAAACATAACTTAACTTCATATTTTCACAACTTTTCTATGTAGTTTGTGGGTTGTGAATTGTTTAGATATGGATAGCCAGTGATCGTTTTAAAAGGCCGTGACCGTCGTAAGATTGTCCCAGGACGCCCTTGAATGCGCCATCGAAAACCTTGGGAAAAGCATCGAGAAAAGTGGAAAATCACAACTTTTAATAGGTCAACCATCTATAAACCATCTATTTCTATGGGATTTACCATCTGGTTATTTAACAAACATAGCGAACTGGAGTTTATCCATCTATGTCTATGGAGGTTTCGTTCGCTGGGAAAATCATCTGTTTCGATTAGGGCCATCTATACCATAGCGAACTGCTAAATCACCAGAGAGTAGATGATATTGATATAGTATGATATACCCTCTGGTTATTTAACATAGCCATGGAAAATCACCATTTTTAATAGGTAAACCATCATCTATAAATGGGCCATTTTCCATGGCTATGTTAAATAACCAGATGGTAGTCATACAGTTGTATAACTTGAGGTGATTTACAAACACTCTGGAGACTCTGGAATCTTGATGTTTGGCATTACCACAGTACTGGGTCAACCTTGGTTAGATACTTTAGTATACTTTAATACTTTAATACATTTTTAATACTTTAATCGTTTGCGATTTCAATGGTAGGAACCCTCCTATCCAGCAACAAAAACTCGACGTTTTGGCAGGCATCTTTCAGATTCACCATGAGAACCCCTTAAGAAACTGGACGGTGGTGCCCCATCCTTGGCAGAGGTCGTTGGAGTCATGCATTTTTTATCGAACTAGATGGGATAACATACTAAACACCCAACTGTTACATAACTGGGGGATGTTCAACTGTCGGATATATCATGCAATATCATGAAATATCCGAATATCTCCACCAATAAATCCACAAGCACCGTTGCCACAAGCAACGTGATGTCTTGCGGCCAGATTGTAACGGCCTTGCAGCCCGATGGAGGCGCGAACCGAATCCGATGGAACTGGGGAAATCTGATATCTTGGAATATCTCGGATGGGAATTTTTCCGTGGCAAAGTCAATACAAGGTGGTGCCCCCAAACGTTATAAATTGGTTTATAAACCCCATTAACTAGTTCGATATATCACCTATAAACCATAGTTATTGGAGTTATAAACCAATAGTAAACCATCCCAGTCACCATGGGAGTCATGATTGATTTGCCCATCATCCCATTGCGAATTCTGGGGAAAGTGACCAATTTCAGCTGAATTTTTGGGGGTGACCATGGCAGCCAGGGTTTATCACAGAAAAAGAAGAGTTTCATACAGTTTCACGAAATCAATGGGAATTCCAGGATCCAACAGATGGAGGTACGTTAGTACCATATTTTGGGCCATATTTTGGAGGGATATCCCCTGAAATTTAGCCCTGCAAAATAGGCCTTATATATGGTAGGTACCTCCAATTTAGGTTCCTGAAATTCCCATTGACTAAAGATTGAAATCCAATGGTCCAATGAATTTGGGGCCCCAGTTCGTTAGCTAAGTTGGGCAATGTAAGTATAAAAACAATAGTGTGTGATAGTTATGTTTGTAAGTATAATAAACATGATTTGGTTTATAACCCCATCTAAACAATAGTTGGGCAATGTAAGTATAATATAGTATAGTAACAATATGTTTAGATGGGGTTATAAACCAACAAACATAAGGTTTGGGGGCCCCATCCAAAAAAATGTTCCTTTGGTAGATGGACAAACCATTGACAAAATTTACAACCTGTACTCAATATTAACAGCTATTTAATATTTTTTAAAGAACTGTTCAACTATTTGATATCAAAAATAGTTGGATAACTTGTTTGAAGAAAACTTTCGATAAAATTCAAGTTGCCACTTCCCTAAGTAATCGCTTCCCTAGGTCAACACTTCCCTAAGTCACCACTTCCCAAAAAAAAACCCTTTTTGCTGTTTCAAGTTGAAACTGAAGATCTTTGATCCAACTTTGCAACCGGCGGAACACCTGGCAGGTGTGGCCTTCTGCGGGGGCGAAAATGGCATGGCATGGGGCCTAAGTCAATCACTGGCTGTTCAAAAACCGTCCATCACTCGGGAAAACGGGGTGATTTCACGGGGGGAAATGGTGATGGGATATAATATATATATATATATGTATATATGTATGTATGGTATGGTATGGTATGGTGTGGTGTGGTGTGGTGTGGTATGGTATGGTATGGTATGGTATGGTATGTATGTAATGTATGTATGTAATGTATGTAATGTAATGTAATGTAATGTAATGTAATGTAATGTAATGTAATGTAAGTATGTATGTATGTATGTATGTATGGTATGTATGTAATGTATGTATGTAATGTATGTAATGTAATGTAATGTAATGTAATGTAATGTAATGTAATGTAATGTAATGTAATGTAAGTATGTATGTATGTATGTATGTAATGTATGTAATGTATGTATGTATGTATGTATGCATGCATGCATGCATGCATGCATGCATGCATGCATGCATGTATGTATGTATGTATGTGTGTAATGTATGTAATGTATGTAATGTATGTAATGTATGTATGTATGTATGTATGTATGTAATTAATGTATGTATGTATGTATGTATGTATGTATAGGTATATATATAGGTATATACATATGTGTATATATATATATACGTGCATATATATATATATATATTGATATTGATATTGGCATATACACCTGGGTGAATTTCAACATGACCTCACTGTTCTCCCGAACCCTGGAATCATGGTGAATGTATAGGGGAATTATTCCCGTAGCTGGCCTTCTCTCAGGTTGTTCCATTGCCTCTGTGGCATTTGGAATATTTTGGATGCATCTGATCTGGGTAAATTATAGCAATCCCAGCCATGACCTAACAATAGATGATGGTTAGTAAGGGAAATCATCCCCAAATGGCCTCCAATCTCGTGTTGGAAATGTTGTAACTTCCCATTTCCTACAGTTTTATTCATTTTTGTGAGATCTTCATGGGCCATATAAATATAAACATCTAACATCATCTAACCACATAGTGACAGATGATGGGAGTCCCAACAATTTTTTGACAGCTGGAGGGCGAGGCCGGCATTGCTTGGTAGGAACTGGGTTCACCGCAGGTTGCAGCTTTAAGCGAGACAGGTGCCGAACAAGTGCTGCGGGGATGGAATCATTCGGAGATGATATGATTCATTAGTATATATGATATATATACATACATTAGTATACAGATGTGGATGATCCATTAGTGGATAGTGGAAAATAGTAGAACATAGTGGAACCATTGTGGGAAAATAGTGGAAACGTCCCAGTTGTGGTGGTTTTCCTTGGCGCAGCCCGGCTGGTCAATTCACCCAACAGTTGCAGTTGACTCCAGGTGATATGCTTTGGCACAGCTCTTCTTCCGTTGAGGAGGCGGAGATGGGAAGACGGGGAAGTTCGATGGGGAACTAGGCATTCGAACAGGCTTTTCTTGATTTTTCTTTAATAAACCAAGAAAGCACGGCAACATATTTTAGGTGATTTAAGATGATTTCAGGAATCAATTCGAAGGTTTCCCAAGTCATAGGGCTACCCGCAAATAATCCATGTTGATGGGATGTTCCACTAAACCATCCAGCTATTGGGCTACCATCTATTTATGGAAGCCCCCACAATTATTGATTTCTAATACGATGTATCCATTTTATTTTTGGGATCATGAAATAAACCATCCAGCGAGCTTGGGGATCCCCCCATGAGTTTCCCCCATTTGATACTGAGGTCTGGGGCCTTGAACTGGTTGATGACCTAGTCATCTGCCAGATGCCTCAGTGGATATTTCCGACCCAAAAAAACGAGGCTTTGCTGATCCATATGGGATGATGCCCTGTTTTGTTGCTCAAATCCAATTTTTTTTGTTGATTCAATTCGCATTTCTGTTGGCCTGGCCTGGCCTTCGTTTTTGTTGACGTAAAGACTTAAAGACCCACTGTTTTTGACAAAACGGTGATCCCGGCTGTTGTGACAAGTGGTTTCGATGAGTTTTTGTTTTCGATCAGAGAAAATAAATGGGATAAGGGTCTTGATTGACTTTTTTTTTGGGGACTAGGCAATTCAGCTTGGAACTGCCCATTTTCACTGGGTGACAATGGCACCTCTGGATTTCAACGAAAGATGAAGATTGATCCTGAAAGATTTGGCTATATGGGGGTTTCCATAAATGGGGGTACCCCAAATGGATGGTTTATTTCTTGGAAAATCCATCTATAAATGGATGAGGACTGGGAGTACCCCTATGACTTAGGAAACCTCCATATAGCAGATATAGCATATTTCTTCCTATATGTGGGAAGTTCAGAAGCTGGGTTTATGAGTCGACAGTCCCAGTGTGAGAGTCGACAGAAGCCTGGGGTGTCCTGTAGGAAATCCGACTGTAGGAATGGTTGCAAGATAGGACCCTGCCGCCATTTTTTTATGATTCATTGAGTGTCTCTTTTTTCGTTGTTTAAACTCTAAAAGCGTATCAGGATGGCCCCCCCCCCCAGTTATGTAAGTTGGTTTATAAAGCCCATGAATACCATAGTTATCTAGTTCGTTATATCGACCATAAACCAGAGTTAATTCAGCCACTTGTCAACGGCATATTTTCTGACCGATGAACCTGGAACCTAGGCTCTGGCGGCTGGTCGGAGCAAGTGTGACTGGGCCGACCAACATTTGAAGTTTTGTAAAGATGGTGATTTAACCATCAAACTGTGAATTTTCAGGGATTTTTGATGGTTACATCAGTTAGATCCTTCACGGATCCTTTTTTGAGCTTGGATTGTCGAACGGGTCAAACCTTGGAATTTAAGCAACGTGGTGACTTGACCAAAAGTTGGGGTTGAACTGGTTGAAGCAAAATAGATGGGTACATGCATACATACGGGAGCACTCTAACTGGGTAATATGTATATAGTCACATATATATATATACACATGCATATTGGCAGTTTGATGGGCAAATGTGTATCTATGCATGTGCATATTTGCTGCCAAAAGCACAAGAGGACCGACTCACCCTGTATCACAAGCTTCCAAGCAAGCTTAAGCACGCGGCAACAATAGGAAGAGGAATAGATGAGAAGAAGTCGAGATGGACACATATAGAATTATATACATGCGCACAACTGCGCACATACATTGCTTACACATATATATATATATATTTACATATACAAATATAAGTATATATTTATATATATACATAAGTACGTACACACGTGGCGTACACATAGTAAGTAGATGTATTTCTCAAGTCCACAAAACATGCCGAAGAGTAACCTGGACATTCTGGCGAACACAAATCGAACCAGGTCAGCTCTCGACCAGCAGACCGGAGCCCTGCGCTGGGGTCCTGTCAACGCCAGCATCGGAAAGGCGCGAAGTTGCTGGTTGCGTTTTCGGGGTGGGGACCTGTGGCAAATTTTTCACATATGGGGCATATTTATGCATATTTGAGGGTCGAACACCAAACATTTCTGGTTGGTGGTGACTGGAACCATGGAATTTTATGACTTCCCATTCAGTTGGGAATGGAATAATCATCCCAACTGATTCATATTTTTCAGAGGGGTAGGTAAACCACCAACCAGTATAGTTAATCCATCATAAATGTCATAACTTTGGTATATGGAATATCCATAAATATCCATAATAACCAGTATACTTAATCCATCATAAATGGGGTATAAATATAAAGGGACATCTAATGTCTTGCCATATGGATATTTTATGGAACTAGAGATCTGGCCAAGAAATATATCCCCTGGTAATGACTGTTTGCTATTGAAAATGGCAATTTATAGTTGATTTGCCCATTAAAAATGGTGATTTCCCCATAGTTATGTTAGTTTACCACAGGGTATATATATATGTATATATGTATATATATATATATACACGTATGTATATATATATATCATGGTTGACTTGGCCAAATTGTTGGAAATCCAATAGTTGATTGGGTAGACAATCAAGTATCAACACAAATTAAACATTTACCAAGCAAGAAACCATGGATCTGGTGCATTTTTCAGCAAATCCAAGTGCTCGATACTGGATCAAACCTTCATTCAGGATTAGGATTCACTGAAAAAACACCTGCGTTGTGACCGATGGAAACTTAGCCGTCATAGGCAGCAAATATGGAACAGCATGGCCAACTGATAGTCACCAACTGGCGCGCTTTCTTCAACGTTTTGGTCTCGTTGTGGCGTGTGGCCGATTACCCGCAGATTCTGTACCCGCAGTGTTGTTTTGGTTGTTGAATAGACCACCACAGAGCGAGCATGCCTCAACCCTTTTAGGTTGACAGTTGTGCTGGGTTATTCATACTGATGTTGGAATTCCTACCAACCAACAACGCCCGCTCGTCTCGCAGATCAATTGGACAAGTTTACGTGAACGTTGCTGCCCCAACCCCATAATGTAATGTAGCACATCTCTATAGCAGGAAACATTTGTGGCTTAAGTGCCAAGTCACGTTATTAGCCACCCTCCCAACCCCACCCCACCCCTACCCCACCCCAAAAGCTGACGTACACACAGAAAAATGCACTAAAACCATCCGTGCCTATGGGAATTCCGTCACAAGAAACGCGCATTTACAGGACGACCGAGCCACCAACAAATATCTGCAGGCATAGCGCACTATATGATATCCAGAAATAGTGGTTACACAAGTTATAAATTGATAATACATACATACATACATGCATACATGCATGCATGCATGCATGCATGCATACATGCATACATGCATACATGCATCCATGCATCCATGCATCCATGCATCCATGCATCCATGCATCCATGCATCCATGCATCCATGCATCCATGCATCCATACATCCATACATCCATACATCCATACATCCATACATCCATACATCCATACATCCATACATCCATACATCCATCCATCCATCCATCCATCCATCCATCCATCCATACATACATACATACATACATACATACATACACACAACCATACAAACATACACACACATACACACATACACACATCTATACACACATACATACATACATACCTACCTACCTACCTACCTACATACATACATACATACATACATACATACATACATACACACATACATACATACATACATACATACATACATACATACATACATACATACATACATACATACATACATACATACAACAGACACATACATGCATACATACATACATACATACAGACACACACATACATACATACATACACGCACATACATACATACATACGTACGTACGTACGTACGTACATACATACATACATTAACAATATGTATATGATTGTATATATATATATACACATATTAGTATATCCTATCGACATCGTTTTCTATCATTTTTCCCATGTTTTTTCCACGTCATTTTCCAAAGTTTCTTTTGATTTTCCTCCCCATCATGTTTCAATGTTTATCTTATCATGTTCCCATGTATTTTCCATGTTTTTCTCCTCATTTGCCTATTTTTTCCCATCATTTTCCTATGTTTCTTTCCCCATAATTTCCCCTATGTTTTCCAATCATCCCTTTTTTTTCTTTTATTTTCCTATGATTTTCCCATGTTTTTCCTATCATTTTCTTATATTTCTTTACATCATTTTCCATGTTTTCCATCATTTTCCATTATTTTCCTATGATTTTCCTATGGTTTTCCATGTTTTTCTTTTTTTCCTATGATTTTCCATCATTTTCCATGTTTTCCCTAAACGGCCATCACTTGGAGGTGGTCCTTCCCCTTCCGCAGGTCTTCAGCTGTTCCAGCGCCGTGCCTTCGCTGCTTCTCTGTGGCGGTTCCGACGGCCTTGCCGCGCTCAACGTCAACAGCGGCGCGCTGCGCCTCTCGACCAAAACTGGTGGCAAAACTGGGATTCTCAATGAGACTTTCATTCATATAGATGATGATAGTGGTGATGATAGTGAATGATAATTATCATATTTAATCATGGTTAGTATTCAATGATATTCTCAATGATTAGATGAATATCATCATGGGATTCTCATATGTTGATCTTGATGATTGTGAATGAAAGTGAATGTCCCTTAAGTTGGTTAGTTATATATATATATATATATAATACACACATTATATATATATATATTGCCAAGTTCGTATTAATATCCCACCCTAGAAGGTAAGAGTCCCAGCGATTAAACCAGTATCATCCCAAATTCATAGACCATATTAGTATTGGGGGTACCCCAAATCATCCAGTCGTCATGGATGACCATGACTTAGTATTGAAACCCATGGTTTTGACGTACCACCATTTCAGGAACCCACCAAATGAGATGGTAATCTTGATGACTTACTTACCATTGATAAATGGTTGATTTTTGTTTGTGACAAATGAGAAGTGGAGGTGTTCGACCATGTTAGACCCATCAGCAGGGATTCAATGGGATTTCAACATGGTAAATCTCCGAACAACAAATGGGGGGATTATGAAAAGCGCCGTGAAGCTGAAAAAAAATGGGTTGTTTTTTTCGTCGAGCCGTTTGAAACGTCCAAGCAACGCAAAGAAATCCCTGGTTGAAGAGCATCGGCTTGTAGTACATAGATAGTTTAATGATGTTTTTCATGGCGATCAGTAAGATCCATCATGGGAACCCCCTGGCCGCTGCCAGTGTCAGGCGTAAAAGAATCGGTTCTTGGCCACTGTTACAATGGTAAAGTGGGATGGTCAGGATGGTCGATTGTTTACCAGACTGACTCACTGACCATGTTTATTTTGAGCTTGTTCATAGAAAATTGCATGGCTGATCGGCTGATGGACAAATTGAGATGATGATGATGATGATGAATCACTATTATATAACCATTACAAACAACCATTGACCATCAGTAACTATTATTCACCATTAATCATCCAGTGATGATGCCATGACTGCCAAAAAAGACCAGGTTCACCTCCAATTCTTGGATTTCGAACCAGGATTTGACCTGCAAAAACTAGCAACCAGATCAACATCATGACTATTGAAAAATAGACGACAACTATATACTGGGTCAACCGTTGAGTTTTTTTTAGATACTAGTACAACTTGCTATCTTTTTGCTCTGGTAGAATAGAATATAGTCCATTGACCAGCTAAAACTTAGATTTTGACAGGTTTCAGCCCCACAAAGTGAGGGGGTCCTCTTGAGTAGTGATCCATTGAAAAATGGGTTGATTTTCCAACACCAAGCCGTTGATTCAAGACCTGGGGGTGCATCCAAAAAAAATATCAGTGCTCAATAAGCCATAATATACATACATACATACATATGTACGTACGTACGTACATACATACATTCATTCATACATACAGACAGACATACATACATACATATATATATACATACATATATAGAATATATATATATATATGAGAATATATATATAATAATAAAATATAATATATATATATATTATAATATATATATATAATACGGATATATATATATAATACATATATATATATATGTACGAATTATATATATAGGATATATATATATAATACACATATATATATATTACATATATATATAATTCGTACATGTATATATAATACACATAATATATATATATATAATACACATAATATATATATAATACACACATATTATATATAAGCCATATATATATAATACATATATATATAATACATATATATATATAATACATATATATATACAATACATATATATATATATATAATATATATATATAATACATATATATATAATACATATATATATATACATACAATACACACACACATATATATAATACATACATATATATAACATATATATATATAATATATATATATATACATAGTATACATACATAATATACATATATGTGTATATATAGACATGTCTAATATAAATATATCATTCTATCATTCATATCTGTGGTGATCTTCCATGACTGAGTTCATTTTCAGAGCTCCAGGTTTCACGCTGGACCTCAAAGAGCTGGGTGAAATTTGGAGCATGGTCTACGATGCCGATACGAGGCACCCGGAGTCGAACTGAAAAACTCGACTGAAGACTCGGCGTATTTTGGCCCTTGGGTATGGGTCAATACCTATAGATACATTTTTAGTGGGATGAAACATCCATAAATCCCAGCTATGACTTGGGGTTCACTAGGTACCAGGGTTTTGACCCATCCCCATTTGGGATTGGGAAATTGGGATGTTTTATTGGATTTGATGATGTTTTATTCGAGTTTTATGAGATTTCAATGGGATTTCTGGATTGGGATTTTAGGAGCGGGATTTATGGGCCAATGTTCAAGCTGCACAGCTTGGTGAATGATCTTTTTATGCAGATAAAATTGATGTTCCAATATTTCCGACCAACTATGGTGATAGTTATTTTTTTCTCTATTCATCCAGACCATTGATTTTTCATTCTACTTCCCAGCAAACATGGTGATGTACAATTTCCAGGAATTCTTGGGAACCGAGATGATGCTACCTGTCATGACTCAATCGCAAGTTGGGGTTTCCCCAGTTGGGGGACTTAGTACCCAGGGTTACAGGATGGGGGCCTCCGTTCGATAGCGTTCAGTTGAGAGATAGGTGGTCTATACCTAGTATAACTATGGTTTCTAGTAGATATGACTATAGTATTCATGGGGTCTATAAACCAACATTCACATCACTGGGGAAAACCATTCTGTAGGAGGTTGGTTAGGGCTAGGGCATCTTTATTCAAGGGTGGTAGGCAAGATCGGCTGGCTGAATTTGGAGTTTCTTTCCTGCCGATCATACACATGTATAGATGCTTGTATATTAATATTGTACACACATATATATACACACATATATATATATATATACATATACATATACATGCACATTTATACATACGTATACATATATATGGTCCCGTCCTCCGTCTCTCCACCCACCCCTCCCCCCCCCATGGGTTGGGTCCCCAGGTAGCACCCCCCTTCCCTTCTATTTGCAAGCTATTGGCAGCATTTCTGAGGTCCAGCTTCGTATTTGCCAGGTCTTTGCAGCATTTCTGACTACCAGCCTCGCATTTACTAAGTACATGCTACCTTTTAGGCGGCCTACGTAGCACACATACTCCTTCAAAGTACCTACGTGCTACCTATAGTCATATATACATGTGCTATGTATCTACTGTATCTACTTCCTATTTACTACTTGTGTACTCTGACAACACTACCTGTGTTTAACATATACCGTACCTACCATACATGTCAATGATGCCATGCATACCATACCTATCATATCTATCATACATACCATACATACAATACATATGAAATGTAATTGACACACCTACCATACATACAATAGCAAACATACATGCCATACATACCACACCTACCTTACATAGGAAATATTCCATGCCCATCATAGTAACCATACATACCATACAGACCATACATACTGCCATATCAAACATACCATACCCAACAGACTTACATACCATACCTACCATCCATACAATACCAACCACTCATGCCATACATACCATACCTACCATACCTACCATACCTACCATACATACCATACATACCATACATACCAAACATACCATGCTTTCCAAACATGCCATACCAGACCGACCATACACACCATGCATACCCAACATACCATACCACACCCCCACCACACCACAGGGGGGGGGAGGGGGACAGTGCCACACCCCCACCACACCACAGGGGGGGGAGGGGGAAGATCTCATATGGGGCCAGTATATGGGACCCATCCCATGGGGGGGGGGAGGGGGGGGTGGCAGGGCCTGGTGCATATACATATATATATATATATACACCCACTAGTATGTGCACACACCAAGTATGTATATATAGAAATAGACGCAATTTATACCAATTGACATATGTTTCTTCATGACTCATTTTCGTGTCCAAACTTTGAGGTCACCAGCCTGACTTCACCCGTTGCCACCAGGCTCCTCTTCTGTGGTGGAAATAAGGAGCGTGTACGGACAGCCCAAGGGGGGGGGGCGCTGAGGAGCAAACCTGTCGCTGAGACGGCCAAGCCTCTGTTCATTGAACGGTTCACGAACTGAACAATCGGCATTTTAAGTTCAGTAAATCAGGATTTTTATCATGGAACTAAAGTTTTAAAGGGGCCATGGCTGACAAATTGCTATGCTCAACAACCAGAGGTTAGATTGCAAACTGTTCTAGGGTGATTCTCCCATTGAAAAGAGTTGATTTCCCATTGCCAGATTAGGATTATCGGAGGATGAATGGACTCGTGAGTTGTGTAGCTGACTTTGAAGGTTGGTAGGTCATTGGTTGATTTCCTGATATAAAGATGGGGCATGTCAAATCATGTTAAATAACACCCATCAAAAACAAGACTTGTTTGTACTGTACCTCAAATTGCTATAGGATTAGCCATGGTAGATCCACAGTGGGTATAGCCTGATCTGTTGGCAAACCCAATAAGCAAACTCAATACTTGGGGACGACTCTCTTACCCGTCAGCATCAGCAAGTCCACTGGAATCCAAAGCAAAGGGCCCACGACTGATGGTTCTCCATTTCTCGCTGTGTTGTATCCAGAGTGGCTCATTGTAGCAACCTCAAATCAGCGTTTCAGAATGGCTAGTCAGGGTGGTTTATTTCACCAACCATAAAAAACTAGTGGTCGTGTGAAATCAGAAACCATATGAAACCATGGATTTCAGGAGTCAAGGATGTTTTCTTTTGTGATTTTTGGGTGAAGAGTTGGAAGACATCTTCATTTCGGCCATTCACGAGTTGAGGTGGCAGCTGTGCAGTTGTAAAATTCCAGCGTGCAGGGCCGATGGCCGATGTGGTGTGGAGTTTACGATGGGAAGCATCATAGCATCATAGGACATGGGGATATGTACTCATATATATATATATTATATACCCTCTGGTTATTTAACATAGCCATGGTATAGATGGCCCATTTATAGATGATTTTCCCAGCTAGAAACCTCCATTTATGGTTGGGATTTTCCACGGCTATGTTAAATAACCAGATGGTACCATCAAATCTATTTAACCAATGGTGATTTATGGTCCCATATAACCATATATGGTGATTAATGGTATTATATGGTTATTCATGGTTACTAATGGTTATTAGTGGTGATGACTAATAATGTTGGTAAAGCAATCATAAACCACCTATGATTGGGAATAGTGATGACTGGGGGGATGGTTTATGACATAGTTTAAACCACATTACTTCGAAGGCGTTCCAGGTGAACCGTTTCAACTCCCATCTGCGAATTTCGCTAGGTCACACCACCTCGCATTCCAACGTTCTGTCGTCATGGCTTCAGCAGCCTGGAAACAATGGTCACAATACCCTCTGGTAAACTAACATAGCTGTAGAAAATCACCATTTTTAGATATTTTTCGTGGGTAAATCAACGAACTAAATGGCAAACTGTTCAAGTTCGCAAAGCGTTGGTCATGACCAGAGGCTACCATCCACGATCCAAGTTGGAGTCCAAGGGGAAAATCTCATGGCGCCTGTTGTTTCTTGGTGGGACATTTCAATCTCCTTGATTTCTCCTGCTTTTTCTGCATGATGATCATGATGATCCATTCCGAAGCTCGGGGTAAATTATAAATACTATAACGACCTCACGTCGCGACCGAACCCTGCAATGATGGGAATTGTAAGGCGAGTTATCCCAATATAGCCCAACATTTCAGGTGAATTGATATAATTTTCCCAGTGAAACATGAAATCTGCAGTTTTTCAAACTCGGGGTCTCTATCGGTCGAAATTTCTGCGCCATCGAATTGGCGCCATCGATCTCTCGTCGCCCATGGCGCATCGATCGAAGCTGGCGCTGCTGGCGCTGCTGGCGCTGCTGGCGGTAGCAGTGAACTGCTTCTGTGGACCGTCCCAACAGGCAATATCGCTAAAGCTTGGCCAATGGATGGGTTGCTGGGGGTTGCTGGGATGATTATTGATAGTTATTGTGGATCATTCCCGAAATTCCCTGCTAAGCACCAGTAAGATATGACATGTAGAGCTATGTATACTTGCCATATATATATATATATACATATGCCATATATCCATATATCCACATATCCACTAGTGTCCATTAATATCCATGAAATGTAGAGCTCCGTTCAATAAGGGAACTAAGTTCAACAACTTGTGGAAATCACCAGATATCAACTCATGATGTAAATCAGCTTTTTTCTGTCAAGCTATGCAATGCTATCTGTCAATGTTCTTCAATGACATGATGTGTTTAACTGTTTAACTTTGGTGGGCCATCTGAAAGAGATCCTACAGACTAGCTCCAAACAGCTACACCATTCAGGACAGCTTTATCCGATTCTAAAAAATGGTCAAGTCAGCATTTTAAACTGCCATGGAATCTAAACTTACTGGTGCTAAACGTAGGGAATGGAGGAATGCGATGATTATTGTAAATTTACTATGGGTCATTCCCCCATTCCCTACTAAGCACATCTAAGCACCAGTAAGTAAATTCTCATGGTAAATTTCCCAACTTTTGCTTTTGGTGAAATCAGCAGGTTGCGACATTGAAAAATTACGCAGCTTGGGTTGGTTACCCTCTGGTAAATTAACATAGCTATGGAAAATCACCATTTTTAATGGGAAAATCCACTATTAATTGACCATTAATAGTTGATTTTCCCATAAAAAAGGTGATTTTCAATAGCTACGTCAGCCATTACCAGAGGGTACTTTTTTTCCGCCACGAAACATATCGGAGGTCTTGAGCCGCCGCGGTTGTATTCAGCGTGCGAATCGCTTGTACGATTCTGAGACAGGAGCGAAGTTCCTCGATGAATCAAGGAAATCAACGACAAATCCGTGGGAACATATGGGGTTTTGGCCCGGAAATCTGAACATGGGGGATTTTTTTCATGAAAATCCCATGGAAACATTTGCAGATTCTCTTCAGCAAATCTCCGATCTCGAAGATGATTTTTCTTCCCCCATTAGTTAATATTAGTTAATCCACAGTGACTGGGGAGTTTCATGGAGTATACACTGCTTATTGTTTTTTCCTCGGGGACCACGGCAGCAGTCATTAAAGAATTGAGGAATTTGAAGAAACCACCAGATGACGGATATGATCATGGGTAAACCACCAGCAGTGCCAGCCACCCTTCACCGGAGTATCTCGGACCGGCCATGAAGCAAAAATCAGATTAATCTCCGGGGATATTTGATGATCCCTGCGTTTGTTTGCTTCATGATTTGTTTGTTTGTTTTATCCTTACTTATCATCGTACACCCCAGGGTCCATGATTTTCAGATATTGTAAAAAGATGAGGTATCAAGATTGAGTTCAATCCTTCAATATTATGTCAGATTATATCCCAGATTGGGTTTATATCCTTCAATATATGGTCCTATATAAACTGCCATGAGGTTTCAATATTGATTCTCAAGTGATCCCCCAAATTCCATTTTGAACTCAACGACGGCCGCAGGAGTTTTTAAGGCCGAGACCAACATCAAGGTGCGCATGGCGCCGGATGTGAACGCCCCGTCGCTGGCGGGGGCCGAAAGTGCCAAGTTGAAGTCAGGTGGGGGCGTAGGTGGCAGGGACGAGTGGGGCAGCTGGTTGTGTCTTCTGTTGGTGATGAAGGTGGATAAATCGCAAACATGACGGGATTTTTGGAAGGCGTTTCACAACAAAAATCTCAATTTCCAAAGTGGTCATCAACCATGGCTGAGATTGGAGTGTGAGAACTTTGCAAGGAAGGAGCAGTGGCTCCACAAATGGAAACAAATGGTGGGTGGGATTGGGGGCAAGATGCTCAGTATCGAAAAGCATGGTTCCTGGAGTGGTGTCCACTGTTTGCTTGAGCAGCAATGAGAACAACGTTTCTTTCATGTTTCTTTGAGATCTAGATTTTTGAGAGATGTTTTTTTTTTTGTCATGGGGGAACCCCTGTCGTCAGCATGGTGATTTCAATACTAAGTCATGGTCATCCGTGACGACTGGATGAGAACTGGGCGTACCCCATGACAAAATGGAAACCTTCATTATTGACCATTGTAAAAAAGATATATTTAACGTTAACCATTCTTGACCCACTGAAAAGTATTAACCATCAATAACTATCTATGTGAAACCCATGTTCTTTTTCAAATAACAATCATTAATTAACTATTATTATAAATATATTCTTAACCATCAATAACCATCAATAAGCATCAATAAGCATCAATAACCATCATTATTAACCATTATTAACCATTATTAACCATTATTTACCACTATTAACCATGAAAAACAATTATCAACAATTATTAACCATTATTAATCATTACAAACCATTATTAACCATCAATAACAATTCTTATTAACCATCAACCATTCCTAATGAAGCCTGGCCAATTTTCGGGATGACAGCTGCTCCCCCCCCAGGAGAGTGGGTCTCGGTGATCAAAGCCGGAGACTATTTTCAGGCCTCGGAATTGAGAACCAAAGAGGCCTGGATTGGATTCAGGCCCGTTCTATTGGTATATAATGGGCGCATATATAAATATAATTATATATATATATTTAAGAATATATCTATAAATATATATATATCTATAAGTATATATATATATATCTATAAGTATATATATAAATATTTATATATCTATCTATAAATATATATATATATATACACACACACACATAGTGTTAGTATTTCTCATTGTGCTGGGATCTGATGGGATCTGGGGAATGATAGAACATGGAATCCAAATGACCCTTTTTTTAAAGGGGGATGCTCCCAGCTTGCTGCTGACACCGCCCTGTTCCAAGGACGGTCAGACCTACTTGAAATTGGCCGATCAGGACGGCTGGGTCTTTGGGAAGCTCAGCGGGTGGATATTGGGAGTTTTCCCCCAACTCAACGGAGGATTGTCCAGCCACGCTCAGATCAAGACATCTCAACGGAAATCGTTTTGGATTGGGGGGTTCATCTCAAAAATGGGCTTATTTCGTTTGGTTTAGGACGTAATTTGTGCAGATATCTGTAGCTACATCTATGAAAAAAGTACACTATCAATACTATCATTTCCTTTCTGGCTCCCTGATCTTCCAAACATGACAAATGCGGTGTTTCTTGTTAGCACGGCTAATTTTACCATAATGTTGGACTGTTGGCCTTAAATCACCCTGATTTCAGCAGTGATTCACCGCCGTTCGGCTGACCATCCAAGAAGAATCTCTGCTGGTTTAGTCTTACGACTTATCATCCTGGAGATATGGGTATGGGTCAAAATTAGGTACCCCAATAATTGGATGGTTAATACTAAACTAGACTAACATCTGTGGTCCCCTAGGTCTTCCATTTTGACCCACATCCATATATGGAGATATGGAATTTGGTAAGATCTTATCCTTTTGGAGGGTAATGAAGTTTCCGTGTTCTAGGGTGACTATTCGTCATCCTCAGTTTTATTGCTCTGTCGTTTCTTGGTTTGTCTTCCACTTTTATAGGGCACATAAAATGGGTCTTGGAGTTGCCCAACCACTCCGGTCATCAAACGTGGCAATTGGAAAATCCCATTTAAATATTCTGGTTTCAATTGCAACATGATCTATAAATTCTATAAATGGCAACGTTTGGTTTCCTTAGGGTATGTACACATACCTGATTCGTACATGTACATATTGTATCATATTATATGATATTATATATGCATACCTATACCAGCATAATACATATTTATATGGATGAATGACCAGTCGAGCCCCGATCAAGTCGTCCCTTTTCCGCTGAAAATCGCTGAAGGCGCTGAGTGAACATCATGTAGATTATCCAATATGATGTATAGTTGGTTCTTCACTATGCAATATGTGAATATGTTATTTGTTACATATATATCCACATACATCCCATATCTAATAAATAAATAAATATGTATATATATATATATGTGCAATATCCAAAATGTATGTCATATATCTACATGTATGTAGAGTCTAATCAAAGACAGTTCCCCGGTCATCGAAATCCGTGCGCCGAGGAAGGGCATCGCGGGGGAGTGGAAGAACCGCGACATCGTGGTGCCAGTTGCGGAGAGCGAAGCCCTCAACGCCAAGGCCAAAATCGTGGCCAACACGATGGAGCGACAGTTGCGCCTCGATTTTTTCCGGCGCGAAATCATGGAGATTCTGGTCATTTTCTTCAGTTTCATAATCATGGGGATACCCCAAAAATAGCTGGACGGTTTGTTTACAATGGATGATTTGGGGGTACTATTATTGTAGGAAACCTCCACATATACATGTCATTTATTTACATGTCATTGTATATTACCTCTGATTATAGAATTGTACATATATTATGGTATCGACAATATACATACATGGTACATACATTAAGGTATCTATAATATATATATATCTATATATATATACATATCTATCTGGAGATAATCAGTATTTGTACATATATATATATATACACACATGTGTGATCAGATTTAAATATGCATGCCTCATATATATATATATATATATACACATACATACACATACATACACATACATACGCATACATACAGATACATACATATACATACATACACATACATATACATACATATACATACATACGCATACATACGCATACATACGCATACATACGCATACATATGCATACATACCCATACATACATACATACATGCATGCATGCATGCATGCATGCATGCATGCATACATACATACATACATACAGACATACAGACATACAGACATACAGACATACAGACATACAGACATACAGACATACAGACATACAGACATACAGACACACACACCCACGTACGTACGTACGTACGTACGTACGTACATACATACATACATACATACATACATACATACATACATACATCATACATACATACATACATACATACATACATACATACATACATACATACATACATACATACATACATACATACATACATACATACATACATACATACAGACACACACCCACGTACGTACGTACGTACGTACACACATACATACATAGGTATCAATTATCTACAGATATAACGACATGTATGTATAGGTATAGATATCATAAATACCGTTTTATGGTGTCTATATGTAGTTTAAAATTGGAACTCTCAACCATACTGTACCATGTCATGTACTGTACATTGTAGGGCTATAGGCTAAAGAACACAGTGTAGGGACTCAGGCAGGCCATGTTACACAATTGGCCATCGGCCATGACTATGGATTCTACGTTCAAATGGATGATGATTGATCATAGATGTATTGTGGTAAACCCAATGGCATATATCATCATTTTGGGGTATACTTACTACAGGGAGCATTACATGTCGATGTTTACAATAGTTAAAATCATGTTTTTCATCATGATTATGATGATTATTTGGCTTTTCTTTACAGCGTATATGTATGCGTTTTCTTGTAGGTAGACACACTTTTGCACGTGACCACGTACCGTAGCTGGTTCGTTTTGCAGAATGGGCATGGTACTTGGAAGGTTTTTTTGGATGCCGATCCTATGGAGATCCTATGGATGTCACCAACCAGAAGAGTACTTCAGATTTTGGGATCTCTGAATCTTCAATGGGAAGTGTATCTGGGAAGTGGCAAGATCAATAATGGTTATTTAAGTGCATTGCCCATGCCCCATCAGCAAGTTGGAACCTGGGGGATCAGGCCTCGGATGTCGACCGAGGATCCGAGATGATTCCGACAAGTTTGCGTTGTACATCGTGGCGGGTGCAATTCTCCTGATCGCTATTGAGAGACTCTGGGAGGAATTTGCCTAACAAAAACATGGCAAAGCGACAGTTGAAAAAAAAACATCACGCTTTGCAGATGGAGCTACACCGGGGATGTTTCTCTACCTATAGACACACATGTATGACATCGAAGATTGGGGCAGATCATATACCTTTTTGTAGATCCGAGCCACTTCAGCCGACGAGAGCAACTGGTGGGTTAACCCAGACACCCAGACTGGATGTTACGTAGAGCACAGAAGACGCCGTGTACCAGCTGCGTTGACAAGTTTCAGGGAGCATCGGGTGACCATGCCATTATATTTTTTTAAAATCGCAGCCTGGAATCTCCCAATCAGTTTTCTTGCGTTAGCTGGCAATGGAAATGGCTGCTGCGCTTGGGAGATTCATCTACAAACTGATAGAAGTGGGACATTTTCAATCTCCAGCGTAGATTCCAGTTGGTTCCTTTACCTGCAGGCCTGGCTCTAGGCGACCGAACCGAGAAATCAAAGAATCAGAAGTGGAAACAAACAGCGGGATCAGCGTTTCGAAAAAGAGGATGTAACCAGCGGGATCAGTTGTGATTTCGCCCCCAAAAACATAGGATTTCACATGATTTCACATGATTTCACCAGAAGAAATAGGGAGATCGCCAAAAAATTGGTGATATCACCCATATTGTTGTTGTCATCAAGGAATATTTCATAAGCCAAAACTCTGCCAGTGGAACTTTCGTATTTGAAAAGCTTCTGATGCCGGCCTTCGCTGTCCATCTTGCAATTGCCGCCTTATCTGCTGAGGTGGGGAATTTCGGCGTCTCTTTGTGGAAACCAGTGGGAAAATTGGAAGATATTGACATGTTGGATATTCATCAGTAACAATTGGAAAATTGGAAACCAATTGGAAAACTGATATTCCACAATTTCGGAATTCTTTTTATGTTGGATATTGACATCGATCAGTGATGGATATCCATCATTTGTATTCATCCAATTGCTATCAGATATCAATCAGTTTTGGATGCACCTACAACCTACAAATATACATGGCATAAGTCACTTTGGCTGCGCGACCCGCGCTTGATGAGTAAGTCCCGCGGAACGCGAGTTCTCTGGTGATTTCAATCACCACGAATGTGGGACCCTGGGGCCCCCTAGGTAAGTTGGTTTATAAACGCCTTTGATGTTGCGTATCTACTAAACCCAAGCTGGTTGGTGGTTTGGAACCATGGAAGTTTATGACTTTCCATATATTGGAACCTGAATTTTATGACTTTCCAAGCTCATATTTTTCAGAGGGGTAGCTATACCACCAACCAGCAAGAGTTCCCAGGGGACGATCGAACCAGAGGGGTCCCAGTTTGTCGCAGGTTGCAGCAGTAGAGGTGCGATTTTTGTGGCCGTTAACCGGGGGCCATGTGGAGGCACTGATGATACGTGTAGACGATGTTTGATTGGATAAAACGTATGACTATATTTTGGATTCACTTTAGATAGTTATATAATATTAGATTACTATAATGTTGAAGATTGTTGAAGATTTAATGGTTGTATAGATTAATATCTATGACTAGCATTTCACGGATCAAAACAATCAACTATTTCTTGGAATTTTCAGGCCTGAGATGATGATCCCAATTCGTCTTATCCATTTGGATCGCTTCTGGTTGTTCCACCATTTTTGGGGATGATTAGCCTCTGGTAAACATATAAAAAGCTATGAACAATCACCATCTTCAAGAACGGTAAGTCATCTAGAAACGGGCCATTTTTTCAATAGCAAACTGTTGGTCATTACCAGAGGGTATCACCAACTTTCTCTGGTTGGTGGTTTGGAACATGAATTTTATTTTTCCATATATTGGGCATAATAATCCCAACTGACGAACTCATATTTTTCAGAGGGGTAGGTATACCACCAACCAGTTCTGCTATATAGTTTTATATGATGTATATATGTAGGAGGATGGACGCACCAACCCGATGAGAACTCATATCATCTCAATAACCCTACCATCTGGAGTTTTCAAATGAAGAGATTCAGTACCAAACCAGGTTTTGCTGGGATTGTTTATTGATACTCTCCAGTCAACCAACATTTTGCGAACATCACATTTGCAATAATAAAATAACAATAGGTAGATATCTATAAATTTGACCTCATCTATAACATTATAGGTACGGCAAATATACGTATCTATATCATCTATAACATTATAGATACCCTCTGGTAAACTAACATAACTATTGAAAATCACCATTTTCAATAGCTATGTTAGTTTACCAGAGGGTATCTATAATAGGTAGATATCTATAATATGACATTTGCATAGCTACCCTCTTGTGATTTAGCCATAGCTGTGGAAAATAACAGATTTTGATGATCTCGGCCTCCGCCCGAACTGGTTAAACTGGTTAGGCATGGTTTGTTAAAGGCGCCAGTTCGGAATCACAAAGTTGGTGAACATAACATAACTAATCCCATCTAAGTTTCTAAGTGGCTGAAATCTATGGTTTATGGTAGATATAACTTTAGATAATTATAGTCAATGGGGTTTTTAAACCAACGTTCACATCACTGGGGGGCCCCATCCTAATAATTATTAAACACCCCATTTCTATGGTCCCAATGGAATGTGGAAATTCCATGAAATTCAGGACTTTTTACCAAGGTTTCGTTGAACGGGGGTGTCGAAAATATGAACGGGGGAAGGGATTATAATAACAATGGTGTATGCTATTCAAATAACTACACTCCCTTCCGAGATAGACGTGGAGGTCAAAGTGAACGCTGAAACCACCATAGTACGGGCGCACATTTTCTCAATTTTCAACGTCCATCTCAGGGATCTGGAGAGTATAAACCAACAAACATAGCTAGGCTCCCCCATTCCGTAGCTATACAGCTGACTTGGTTCATGAGTTGGGTTTATTTGGCTTTATGGTGGATGTATCAGTTGCGAAAACACACCATGCTGGAGTAGTCCTTGGGGCAAGCAGTTTATAATTGAATGACACAGCAAATGAGGCTTGGGATTTATTGCAACAAGATCATGGTCAATGCAACTTGTTTCAGTACAATTCATTGAATGGCGTGAACCTTTTTTTTTTTCTGGCTACCCTCTGGTTATTTAACATAGCCATGGTATAGATGGCCCATAGAGATAGATGATTTTCCCAGCGAACGAAACCTCCATTTATGGCTGGGATTTTCCAGTTCGCTATGTTAAATAACCAGATGGTAAATCCCATAGAAATAGATGGTTTATAGATGGTTTACCTATTAAAAATGGTTATTTTCCATGGCTATATTAGATTACCAGATGATAATTCAAATTCCAAATTTTGCACAGGGACCGGTTGTGATCTTCTCATTTCGATCCACTGGAGTAGCTCGACTTAGTGACAGGACTTCGACAGTATCATCCGGCGAGCTCGTGAGCTCGCGAGGATTGCCAAACCCGAATCTGGTTTATATATATGTATATATACATACATGATATTTGGATGAATCATAATGACTATTATATAATGATTAATTGTTATAATTGTTATCTAGATTAATGGTTTTAAATTTTAAAATTACTGTTTATCAATGGTTAATACTGCTTAATAATACTTAACAATGGTTTTAGGGATTTTTAATATAATAGCTACAAGATCTGGATGAATTGCAATGACCTCATGACGTGACGTCACTGGAGTGATGGTTTTTATGGATTCGCGGAAACATCCCCAGTTCGCTGGCCGTAAGTTTCAGGTATTTTCACGTTAGTGCAGTGTATGTTATAATTCAGGCAGATAATATGGGGGTTGTTATTTTCAACATTTTTATACATTTTTCAACATTCACTTCTTTCTTTGCTTGTGGGGGTACCACCTTGGTTCATCAACCAGCTTTCGTCAATTATGGAATTCACAACGACTTGCAGTTTCAGTTATAGTCATAATCCCATCCCAATATTTTTCATGTCCCAAGTATGTACAATTCTTCTATTAAACCATGTACAAGTGGGCTGTTTCTGGAATATTTCACCAGAGTTTTTTGGCATCAACTCGACCAACTCGTGGAGCTATTGAAGCCATGGCCCCGTCGAAATCGTTGCTTTACCCATGAACAAAATGGTGATTTTCCATAGTTTTTTTGTATGTTTGCCAGAGTGTAACCCTAGTCCAACACCACCCCCAAAGAAAAACCACTGTTCCGATGATTCCTCCCATATTTTCTCCAGAAATTTCCCACCGCCGCAATTTTGCCATACGAATCACCCCCAGTCCTGCACGAAGTTTTGACGAACGGTGCACCAGGCTTTTTCTGAACGACTCGAGCAGGTGCAGGCTTCGAAGATATGGCTGGTGAAGACATGGTTTTAAACAAGAAGCATAGCAGACCTTTATGGGTAAATCTTTTGTCTGGTTGGTGGTTTGGAACATGGCTTTTATGACTTTCCACATATTGGGAATAATCATCATCCCAACTGACGAACTCATATTTTTCAGAGGGGGGAGGTATACTACCAACCAGTTGTGAATTGCTTAATTTTGTAGGTCTTTGGGCACAAGATCACGAATCCCACTGATTGCGTCACAGGATGTCACAGGCAGATCTGAGGCCAAATGGCCAAAATTGGCCAAATGTGAAGATTGCGGGCGGCCTGAGATCCCAAATATTACGATGAATAAACTGGTGACAGATTACGGTTGTAAACTGCAAGGTCTTCAGCATAGGGGATTCCCATTCTAAAATCTAGAACTATTTGGCTGTCAGGATGATTATTGGGATGATCATCGAGATGACAATAGCTATAGAATGGTGGTAGAGGTGGAACCCCGTGATGCCTTACCATATGACTTGAGGAATCAACATCCAGCTATACCAGCTAAAAAAACAACTATGACTTAGGGTGCCTAGTAGGATCCCAGGCTTTTGACGAAAATCCACATGTTGTTGTATATTTTCGGGATTGGCGAACGAGCAGAGATTTCTATGGGGAGGTACCATTTGCAAGACAATCTATCTGGGTGAATTATAACGACCTCTTTGCGATGTCACTGCAAATGATGGCTAGGATGTTATTAATATTATAAAGAGCGATGTTTTCAGGTCAGTTACAATATACAATAATATATGAATATGTATGATGGTACATGGATGTACATGACCAACATGTTTTCCCTCCATTTTTCCCAGCACACGATAGGTCACGCTACTGGTACATCAGCATGTCCAAATTGCGATCTAAGATTCCAATGTACACCCATTTTGTCCCATACTATAATATTGGTAATGAATAGATGATCTATATGGAGGTTTCCTAAAATTTGGGGTACCTCCAGTTATCATCCATTTTAATGGGATTTTCCCATGGAAATAAACCTACCTTTTTTTGGATACCCGCATTTATGGAAACCCCCATGTAAGAAAACTCCCACAGACCGCGAGAGCATACCAATTTTGCCACCTAAAGATGATTTATGAAAGCAGCACTCGGGGTGTTGTTGTTGTTGGGACTTGGGGTATGCTCCAGTACGTTTAAATCATTTTAGATACCCTCTGGTAACAGTTCGACCCTGAAAATCAGCAATTTTTTGTGGCTTCTCTTCCAACCCCGAACTCATGACAGGGCCGAACTCTTAATTTACTGGAGCTGGTTGGTGCTTTGGAACATTTTTTATTTTCCATTTCATATATGGGATGTCATCCTTCCCATTGACGAACTCCTATTTTTCAAGATGGTTATTGCACCACCAACCAGATATAGTATATACTATAATTCACATCATTAATCATCATTAAGCATCATTAAATCACCATTAAATCACCATTAAATCACCATTAATTAATCAATCAATCATCATCATTAACCATCAGTTCCTCGGGGTCCTGGCTCTCAGGACTCCGATGACGACATCGCCTTGTTGCAATCGCCCGAAGGGACTCTTCCGAGGTGCCGCGCCATTGGCCGAAGGGACTCGACTCCGGTCATTTGTGGCATCGGACTCAAGGGAAAAACTGGGAAGAATGGGAATATCATTGGTTTACAATAACTAAAGAACTATAAGGTGGTTGATAATATGGGGTCTTAATCATGACAATATATTGTGAGCTTCTGAAAAAAACAATGGTGGTTACATGGAATATTTTCGTGGCTTTCTACAATGGCTTAGTCGACTTCCTTTCATTTTAGTTTCCCTTCCCTCCAATATTTTCAACACCCCTTAAGAAACCCACCGAAACCATGGTTTTATTTATGGGGATGATCACATTCCATTTGGACCAACCAGTTCCAGGGGGTGTTTGATATTTGGGTAAATTTGATCACGACCTCACTGCGAGCGAGCCCTGGGAATCATGGTTTTTATAGGGGAAATCATCCCAAAATGGCCGCAAGACTCAGATACAGGATACTCAGGATAGCCCAATAAGAATGGCTGGTCGGTGGTTTCAAACACGGCTTTTATGACTTTCCATTTCATCTATGAGATAATCCTTCCCATTGACGAACTCATATTTTGAAAAGAGGGGTAGGGCTCAACCACCAACCAGATGGCCATTTGAAATGAGATGATAGACTGATAGACCATCAGAAACCTCGCTAATGTGGAAGACCCCCAAACCGCAAAGCATCTCAATTTTTTCCAGATATCAGAGTTGGCACCATAATCCATTAGCCATCCGTCTATATTCATCGAAATCCATCAATATCTGTCTATATCCATATGAAAATCTGAGCCGTTCTTAAAATGGAGCTAACCCATTCATGGCTATTGAAACAATCATGGTTGGGGGTCCCCATTTGAGCCATGTAAATACCCCTGTGGTAGGGGATTACTATAAGCCACAATCACCGTGACACCAATAAACCCAATAAAACGTATTTCACGGGGTAGGAATAACACGGAACAAGATAACATTTCAGAAACCATTTGAACATTTTGCGAAGTGGCAAACAAATGATCATTTTTCCATATATTTTTCATAGGTAAACCGGCAAAGAATCCAAGTAAATGGATCATTTTCATACATTCAATGGGAATTTCAGGATATTCCCATAGGCCTTATATTAATGGTAGGTACCTCCAATCAATCGGTTCCTGAGTCATGGCCATTGATACATGGAATAGTGCAGGATATGACCCCCCGAGGAGGCCACTGGACGGCGAGATCGGCATGGAACTGCTACAGGCAGAGCAGCGGCAGAGCAGGGATCGAACTCGGCGGGATGATGAGGATGATGGATGGATGGATGATGATGATAGAGAAGATGATGATTAAGAAAAAGAATAGTAATAATAATAAGATGATAATGATGTTGCTGATGCTGATGGATGATGATGATGAAGAAGATGAAGAAGATGATGATGAAGAAGCATAGTAATAAGATGATGATGATGATGATGGATGATGATGATGATGATGATGAATAATCATAGTAAAAAGAACAACATGATGATGATATTGATGATGATGATGATGATGATGCATGATGGTGATGAAGAAGATGATGAAGAAGATGAAGAAGAAGATGATGAAGAAAACTAGTACTAAGATGATGGTGATGATGTTGATGATGATGATGATGATCATGATGATGTTGGATGATGATGATGAAGAAGAAGAAGAAGGCGATGATGAAGACGATGATGATGACGAATAATAAAAATGATATGATGATGGATGACAATGATGATTATGATGGTGGTGATGATGATGAAGACGATGATGAAGAAGAATATGATGAAGAAACATAGTAATAAGATGATGGACGATGATGATGATCATGATCATGATGATGATGATGATGAAGAAGAGGACAAGCAATAAGATGATGTTGAATGATGATGATGATGATAATGATGATGAAGACGATGATGAAGAAGAACATGATGAAGAATAATACCAGTAAGATGATGATGGATGATGGATGATGGATGATGGATGATGGATGATGATGATGATGATGATGATGAGGATGATGAAGATGATGAGGATGATGGGGATGAGGAGGATGAGGCGGATGAGAAGGATGATGATGAGGATGATGAGGATGAGGAGGATGATAAGGATGATGAGGATGATGAGGATCATGAGGATGATAATGATGATGGTGATGATGGTGATGATGATGAAGACGATGATGAAGAAGATGATGAACAATAGTAATAAGATGATGATGGGTGGATGATGGATGGATGATGGATGGGTGGTGATGATGATGATGAAGACGATGATGAAGAAGAAGATGATGACGAAGAATAGTAGTAAGATGATGATGATGATGATGATGATATTGATGGATGATGATGATGATGCAGAGGATGATGATGATTAAGACGATGATGATGAATAATAGTAATAAGATAATCATGAAGAAGAAGAATAATATGGTGATGATGAAGAAGACTAGTAATGAGATGATGATGATTAAGAAAAATATGGTGATGAAGAAGAATAGTAATATAATGATGATGATTAAGAAAAAGATGATGATGAAGAAGAATAGTAAAATGATGATGATGATGGTGAAGAAGAGGATGAAGAATAATATTATGATGATGAAGAAGAAGAATGGTAATAAGATGATGATGACGAAGAAGAAGACGGCGATGATGATGAAGAAGAAGATGATGATGAAGAAGAATAGAAATACGATGATGAAGAAGAATATGATGGTGTAGAAGAAGAAGATAATGATGATGAAGAAGAATAAGATGATGATGAAGAATAATAGTAATAAGATGATGATGATGCTGATGATTAAGAAGAAGATGATGATGAAGAGGAAGGCGATGATGATTCTGATGATGGTGATGATGATGATGAAGAAGAAGATGATGATGATGATGGTGATGATGAAAAGGAAGAAGAACATGATGATGGTGATGAAGAATTATAAGAAGAAAATAATTATGAAGAAGACAATTATGTTGATGATGATGATGATGAAGAAGAATATGATGATGATGCTGATGGTGGTGATGAAGAAGAATGATATGATGAAGAAGAAAATAATGACGAATAATGAGAAGAGTATGTCGATGATACAGGAGAAGATGAAGAAGAAGAATAGGAATAATATGATGATGAAGAAGGAAACAATGATGATGAAGAAGAATAATAAGACGATGATGATGGTGATGATGAAAACATGAATTTGATGATGATGATGAAGAATATGATGATGAAGAAGTTGATGATGAAGAATATGATGATGAAGATGATGATTGTGATGATGAAGAAAATGATGAAACATAATATGAAGAATAATAAGAATATGAATAATAATGATATTAAGATGATGATGATGATGATGATGATGATGGTGATTATGAAAAGAAGAAAATTAAGATGATGAAAAATGAACATGATTATTAAGAAGATCAATACGATGATGATGAAGAATAATAATATGCTGATGAAGGAAAATAGTATTACTTTGAGGATGAAGAAGAAGCTGAAAACGATGAAGAAGAAGAAGAAGAACATAATGATGATGATGAAGATGATGGCGATGATGAATAAGATGATGATGATGATGAAGATGATGATGAAGAAGACGAATATGATGATGAAAAATAATATTATTATGATGGTGAATATTATGATGATAGTGACCATGTTTGAATGCCCTTTGTGTAATCATGTTAGTTTTGAATGAACATAGTTTTCAAAGAATTTCTTTTTAGGTGGTGATTGTTGCGAACTTTCCATTTTCCGTCGTTGTATCTCTCATTTCGCTGCATTTTTGTCGGTTCTCAGCTGGTGGGGTGGTTGGAATTCCACCTCCTGGAAATGTCAACAATTGACACCCTTTGGATGGAGCCCACCAATGATGGCTGCAGAGCAGGCAATGATCATTTTTCCACCAAAATCTGCCATGACTGACTAAATCCAAATAAATCCATGAAGGTCTACGACCAGAAGCTCTGAGGGGTTGCATATTCTCAGAGATTGTCCGGGCATTTGAACGTGTTTCTTGATTCGCTGTCAAGGCAGTGAACAGCTCTACAGCGGTGATGGGCTATTGGCAAAAATTGGGAGCAGATGTGAAAGATGAAGGTGCCTGGGTCTGGAATGGTGGTGTTAGCTGGACCGACACAGTGTCATCAAAGGTGAGGGTTTTCCGCTGGGAAGTCCTTCTTCAGACAATGAACATTTAAATTGGGACATCATCGAATGAAATAGGGGATTTTCCAAGAAACCAAGTAATGAAATAATATTACTGTGGTACTGTAATGGAATGCAATGGTGGATTTTCCAAGAAACCATGTTTGACTACTACGGAGGGTTGGCCAATGGCCAGTGGCCAATGGCCGAATGTAACCTGAACACATCTGAACACAATCAAATTAGGACATGCCACCAAGATTACTGGGGCTATTGATAACATGTATATATATATAATTTAATGTATTCAGGAATCAGGAAACCATTGTTTTTATTGATTTTCCCTTTAACCAGTTCTAGAATTGTTCTTTCAGGTTTCAACCATATTGTTATTTTCCACCCCTCAAAATCGACGATTATCCTCCTCATGGACTTTACATTGATCTCATCGTGCAATTCCTGAAATTTCAATTTCCTTCACTAGCCCAATTAAAGCCTTCTGAACCTTAGCGCCCTTTACAAGTGAGTCAGCATGTTAAAGTGTCAGGTAACAACAAGATTGAGGAAACCGAAAGAATTGTGATTGGGGCGAGGATTTCTTTTACTCTCAGGCAATTTTAGACATCGCTATGGATCATGGCCCATTTGGTTCGATGATGACCTGAACATGGTGATTTTCCACCATGCTCTTAGATTACCTGCTAAAGCCACAAAACTCGGAATCTGGCTTCCCAGAGTGAATTTATATGACTTGATATGAATTGATACAAGATTAAACCAGAGTTTCTAAGTACTGTACTTCATATCAGGGGGAAGGGATTATTCATCCAAATTTCCCCAGTTTCCTGGCGATTTCCAAGGGGTCTTCCAGTACTTTGCCACGCGTGGAGCGTTCTGGACGGGGGGCGGCTCCAAACCATCTGAATGTCTCTGAGAATGGGGAATGCACATAGATCAATATCACAATTGATGGCAATTTCTATGGGGAACATGATATGACAATGAATTTTGGATTTTTTGGTTTCCTCTAAATTCAGAAGACACTGCAGCAATCTTCCCATTTTTCTTGATGTCGCTTGAATCATCAGAACATGTAAGTTGTGTTACGGACCTGCAGGTGATGAAATCGCCAGTTGCTGTGTGTCCCAACATGTCTCAACTAGAAAGAGGGGCATTCTCCATTTCTGATTTGCGATGTTTGAGGCTCCATTTCAAGTGTCGTTCCCCAGTTTTTTTCCAATTTCGATTGTTTTCCTTCGATTTCGATGAATTGTTGTTGCTTCGCCCCTTTGGAGACCCTCTGGTAAACGTTTACAAAAAGCTACGGAAAATCAGCATTTTATAATGGGTAAATCACCTATAAATATCTATAAATTGCTATTTTCAATAGCGAACTGTTGGTCATTACCAGAGGGTACATCACATCAAGTCGTTGGAGGATTGGTTTGTCTGCCAGCATCATCGTCATGAGTCTGGGCACCTGGCACACCTGGGAAATCCGAACCCCGGCACCGATTGAAGCATGCGAAGAAATTCTTCAAGATGATACGAATTGCACGTCACATATGTATATAATTATATATATATAAGGAGACATGTAATCATCCTGAAGTAGACTAAACACATATATTCCCATCATTTGCGCGAGGGATCATTAATTGACATATTCCCATCTTCCCATGCTGTTTCGTAACTCGAGCAATTTGGATGCCCACAAAGGGATATACTGTACGGAGAACGGATACCAAGTTGTAGGATTTTCTAGGGATACATGATCAACAATATAAGACTGTCATGAGTTAAGCATTACTGAAAACCATTGGTTGAAAATCCAGCACCATGCTACACCAGTCTCCTAAAAAGGGCTATAGATAGCCTTCTCTATACTTGTCCTCCAGGAAAAATGCAGAAAGGTCCCTTCACTGCTTTCTGGAACTTCTCACTTTATTCCGATGTTTGTTCAGTTGTGGTAAACAAGAAACTTCATATTTAAACGAACATATTGATACGATTACTACCACTACGTATTACTTCATACCTATCTGATCTTATCTGTTTAAACTTCCAATTTTCGATGGCTTCGTTGTTTGTCAGCAGCGGCTTGCCCGTTTTGCGAGTTGTGCGTTGTGTGGAAGTCGAAACGGGGAAATCATCAAACATGACCGGACCAATCAGGTTGGGGCTTTAGAAACAATAAAAGAATATAAAAGAACAATAATGGTAAGAATCATCATAATACATGTAATTATATATAATAATGTATATATATATATGTGATATTATATAGCCTGAGATAATAATTACAATATAAATGATCAACAATGATCCAAATAGACAGACAGACCCCCAAAGATGCGGTAAACAAAGTCTCCCGTTGTAGACTCCGACAGACCATGACGTTGGGGTGGTAGTCCCAAGAATGGGGGACATTTCCCAAGATTAATGGATTGGTTCTGGGAAAAAACTAGAGGACACCACCATTTTCTACAGTAATTTTTCCATCCTCCAATGAAAATGGTGGTTTTCTACAGTAAATGGGGTTTCTTCCACCATTTTTTTTGTCATTGGAGGATGGACAATTTCACTGTAGAAAATGGTGGTTTCCTTGTGAATTTTTCCATCCAATGCTGCCAGGACAAGAGAGGGCCTATCCCCTCTGGAAGTTTCTTTTGTTTTTGTGATATTCCGTACTCAGAGAACCGCCATGGGTCTGGGTAAGGTAAGGTTGAGTAGCTGAGTAGCTGATTGGATTGATTTTTGATGATTTTTGTATGTTATGCATGGTTTCGTGTTGGTTTCACAAGGGGGTCAGGTGTACTGGAACCGTTGCGTCAGCAGGTGTGTTGAACATTTTCCTATGTCCTACCTCTGGAGAACAGGTGGGGCCGAACCACAAGTGGACATGTTCAGCAAGTTGAAACGAAGAAACCCCGCACAATAGGGATACAGGCATGGGATATTAAATGGGGATAGTGGGTGAGATATTTAACTGTTACAGTAGAGTGTCTTGGAACCAGCCTCTATCTTTCAACTAGACGAATAGTTGGCACTGAGATAGTTTCCAGAGATAATCTTCAGAAGCCCGTTTTGCAAAATTGCGCGTGAGGGTTTGTTTCATGACTACCTGATGTTTTTGAGCGTGTTTTGACTTTCCATCCCAGTATCGGAATGAGGATTCCTAATTTCAACAACTTAAATTATAGAATGGGCTGATGCCCTGGTGCCGCCCCCTTTTTGGGATGGGGGAGGGGCACCGCATGCGGTTGCCAACATGACTGGGATAATCTGGAAGTGCTCCTGGGCCAAACCAACAATAGATATGGGGAAAGCCCTAGTTCTCTTGGGAAATTGCTAAACAATGGATGGATTCTCCAAGGCTATACCAAAAATTAATGAAGGGCGGAATCAACAACATGGCTTTGGACCACCGCATGCCCGCGGCGTGACAGCTGAACGCCAAGAAAGGAAAGATTAGGCCCAGGCACCGTCCGAAAACAGCACGGCCCGAGGTCCAAAACGCTAGTTAAGGCCGGACGGGGGATTCTGCCGCAGGCCCACGCCGTGACAGCTGAACGCCAAGAAAAAAACGTTAGCGCCAGGCACCATCCGAAATCAGCGCGGCACGAGGTCCAAAACGCTAGTTAGGCCGGACGGGGGATTCTGCCGCAGGCCCATGGTGTGACAGCTGAACGCCAAGAAAAAAACGATTAGGCCCAGGCACCGTCCGAAAACAGCACAGCCCGAGGTCCAAAACGCTAGTGAAGGCCGGACGGGGGATTCTTACCCAGTCCCGTGGCGTCACAGCTGAACGGCAAGAAAAGACAGATTTAGATTTGGGTCCGAAATGACTCTTCATCCTAGTATCGGAATGAGGATTCCTAATTTCAACGGTTAATTATACTATTTGAGTTCATACTGTTGGCATATTTGATCAAGTATCAGTATTAGCATTGGGCGGTAGATTGCTAAACCAATTCCCTAAAGTATACCCAAGCTATCACGATATATTTGGTGGAAAAAACGTTTGAAGTCACGCTGTCATTAGTGTTATGAAATATTTTCATACTCAGGAATCTGATCGTCCCAGGCTTGTTCGACGGGAACATTTACGCTTGAAACACCCTTGTTTTCTGACGGTTCAACCACCATTGTCGATAATTAAGCCGAGTATTTTTTGATGGTTGAACCATGTCAAACCTGATGATTACAGCAACATGTTCGATGGTTAACCCAAATAGGCTTCCCCCTGTTTTTTCCCTTGGAACCCCCCTGAAGTTGATGATTCTTTAAACCCCCAAATTCCTATGAATCGCACCCCCTGCCCAGCTGGTGGACGAGACCTTTGGATCTATGGCTGAGGTGCGCCTGATTTTTGAAGGAAAATCAGCGGGAAATCCCGAAACGGAAAATCATCGGACTGTATGGGAACCCGAACTCTAAACGTAGGGAGTTTTCGGGAATGGCCCCACAATAACATACAATAACTATATCAAGAATAACCCCATTCCCCCAGCAACCCATCCATTCCCTACCTTAAGCACCAGTATTTCCAGGGGATTTCCGGTGGGATGATCGCAATGTTTTTTTTGGTATCTAAGAGTCACCATGGTAAGTGGTTACTCACTGTGGTTTTTTGAGTCATTTAGAACTTTGATACTCCATATTTTGTTTGCTTTCACGTCTTTTTTTTTCGACTCTTCCATTATCTTGAGAATTACGAGGATGGGTAAGGATGACTCAAGGGACAAGGTGGCAGGCTTTGGGTTTTGCGCATTGCATACCTGCGCAAATTACGATAGGGAGGTGTTTTTTCCGCAGATGTATTTGATCCCAATTGGTAGTCAGTGGTTTATAAGCCACATATAGCGGACATTTCCATGACCACTTGGATTATCCATGATTAGCCTATGCAGATATTACAACCACCCCACGGATGCCACTGGAAATCATGGCCGAATTTTTCAGGTTCGTGAGCTATGAAAGTGAATCCAAATGAGCAGTTGCTGGTTCGATACTCCTGTTGGTTGATGATTAGTTGGGGAGTTGTACTAACCTTTAAATTATATATATATATTACATGTGTATTGGTGATTATCATATTCCATGAAATGGGAAATCCTAATTATTCTGGTTGTCAGCCACTTACGATGCCTGGTATCCCCAAGTAATGTAACAAACATCAAGTTGTGAAGCGCCAAGAACGGCTCTCCCCTCGTTTTGTGAGGCATGGGTTCCAATCCACAAGGCACACGTGTTGCGGTTGAGCTTTGGGCAAGGCGCTTATTCCTTCTTTTTTTAAGGCTACTTTAATTAAAAATGAGATCACCGCAGGACGTGCAGTTCTATTTTTAAGTGTATCTATAAACCATAGTTGCGCGGGGTATATCCCAACCTATGGAGGGCCATTACCATGGTTATACCAATGATAAACCCCAGGTGATACATATTAATGTGGTGCTCAATGGTGCTCGCGGAAAAACATGAGCACACATGCTTTCATGTTTTCTTGTATATGCAAGTAATAGATGGTCAGTAACTCCTGATTAGTGGTTGTTGGTGGTCAATACGCCCTTAATGAATCCTTGTGATTGGGGTGTCACTTTCTAGGGTTGGCTGACTCCCCATCAACCAACTTGGTGTGGCTATGGGTCGAAAGCCTGGTGGGAGTTCAACCCCAAGCTGGTAATCGGATGTTCATCCTCCAGAACATGGTATCATAGGTTCTAACCCACGCTCATGTGCTTGAGCATTGTAGAAACAAAGAATGGCCGGCTTCTCAATGCCCCAGACAGCACTTGAGGCCGCAGCTGTTTTGAAGTTTTGCTTTCCTGCTACCGTGCACTGGGATGTCAGTATACATCCAAGTGGTCTAAGGATAAACATATTGATTACCAAGTGGGTTATGTTTTCGTATGAGCTATACTTGTACAAGCATGGAGCATGGTTTGCTGCATAATCCACGATAGATTAGCGTTGTCATTTGCACATGTATTTCCACTTGCAGACAATGAACAGATCGTTCTTGCTCAAACAAAAATTGAATGATTGAAACCTCTTTTTGTTGGGTTGCATCCCTGGTGTTGGGACAAGAACCGTCACATTTGAATGCTCACATGTACAGTTTGAAGGGTTAAATCCTGTATATACATTGGATTCCTTAGACATTTTGTAGGAATTTCCATTCATCCATTCGAATTTTCCATTTTGATCATTTTTGATACGAGTTTTTTTGTGGGTGACCTATAGCCGTTTGATGCCGGCGCTTTTCGCGGCACCACCAGCGGCCAGAGGATGGGAATGGGACACCATGGTATACTATACCAAAATCCACCAGTGAATGTCAATGGTATGTTTTACCATTAACATTGACTGGTGGATTTTGCTATATCACGTCTATCTCCATATACTTTGTTTATTACATTGGAAGATCAATGTAGATTTCAATTCAATGGTAATATGAGTAATATATAGTAATATGTTAATATTGATTTTAAACAATGTTGAACAATGCTAATCAATCATCATCGAAGGAAGTTTAGAAGTCAAACTTCCGACTTATGGATAGATGCAGCAACAGTGGTGAAAGCGGTCAGAGAAGAGAAGGAGTCAGAAGAGAAAGGGGCAGTAGAAGGAAGATCAAGGCGTGCGAAAAGGTAGAAATGTCGCCAAACATTGTGTTTTTCCAATTCGTGGCTCCGGAGAGTCGAAAAGTAGGCTCGCTAAAGCGGTGGGTGCAGAGCCATCTGGTCGGAGGAGAAATTAAAAATTGCACACGGCTGTGGCGCCAAGCACATTTTGAAGTCATAATGCGCCTCAAGTTCGGAGTACTTTTGGACGTTGAGATGTTGAAAAAGTTCATGCCGCTGTGGCGCGAAGCACATGTCGAAGTCAAAACGTAGAAAGCACACCATTCTTGGAGCACTTTTGGAAGTCAGTTGTTGGAAAATGTACGTCATTGTGGTGCGAGGAGCGTTTCGAAGTCAAAATGGTAAAAGCACCTCATGCTCGGAGCATTTCTTGGAAGTTGAGATCTCCAAAAAGTGCACGCAGTTGTAGCGCAAAGCACATCCGCAAGTCAAAAGTGTTAAAGACTGACGGTCTCCGGCCACTTTTGGACGTTGAGCTGTCGAAAAAAGAGATAGATAGATAGATAGATGGATGGATGGATGGATAGATTAGATAGATAGATAGATAGATAGATAGGTAGATAGGTAGATAGGTAGATAGACAGCTAGATAGATAGGCAGACAGCTAGATAGATAGGTAGACATATAGATCAACATAGACAGGTAATAGAAAGATCGCTGGGTAGATAGATGTGAAAATAGACAGAGACAGATAGATAAGAAAATAGATATTTTTATAGGTAGTTAGACAGACAAAAACATAGATAGACAGATATATAGGCAGATGGACAGATGGACAGATGGATAGATGGAAAGATGGGTAGATGGATAGATGGATGGATAGATGGATGGATCGATGGATAGATAGGAAGATAGATGTAGATGTAGATGTAGATGTAGATGTAGATGTAGATGTAGATGTAGATGTAGATGTAGATGTAGATGTAGATATGTAGATGTAGATAGATAGATAGATAGATAGATAGATAGATAGATAGATAGATAGATAGATAGATAGATAGATAGATAGATAGATAGATAGATAGATAACTAGATAGATAGATAGATAGATAGATAGATAGATAGATAGATAGATAGATAGATAGATAGATAGATATATGGATAGATAGATAGATAGATGGATAGATAGATAGAGATAGATAGACAGATAGACAGATAGACAGATAGACAGATAGACAGATAGACAGATAGACAGATAGACAGATAGACAGATAGACAGATAGACAGATAGACAGATAGATAGATAGATAGATAGACAGACAGACAGATAGATAGATAGATAGATAGATAGATAGACAAATTGATAGAGATAGATCCATAGATAGGTAGGTAGGTAGATAGATAGATAGATAGATAGATAGAGAAGGTAGATAGATGGATTGACAGTTCGATAGTTAGACAGACAGGTAGACAGAAAGATTAAAACATAGACAGACAGCATGGATGAACAGGCAGCGAGGCAATCAGATAGACGAACAGGTGGACAAACAGAAACTATGATGAATACCTGAGTTTCTCAAGAAGATCAACAGAACCTGGCAGTCAAACATCGACACTCCAACCACCTGTCATTCCGTCATCGACACTCCAACGACTCAACCTTTTCTATACCATGGACGGCCAGATGGGGAGCAGGCCCCAGATACCAACAATAAAAAAAGGGTTAGATCCCCAACTTGCGGAGTCTTGGCAGGGAGGTCGGTAGCCCCCAAACCGGAATGATCCACAAGATGAACCTAACATTGGATGTTTTTGTGGTGTGAATCCGGCGAAGATGGGTGGTAACTACCAAAAGAATTCCAAAGGAATCAATGAGGTCTTGAATTCTTGAGAACGTGTGAAAATTTAATAACTTAATAACTTATATTCACTGATGTAAATCCACATACAAGCAAATGGAGGTTTCCTAAAATGGGGGTATCCCTAAATCATCCATTTTCATGATTTTTTTCCTTACAAACCATCCATTTTTGGGTATCTCCCATTTATGGAAATCCCCAAATAGTTTACCATCGACTTGTGAAACAACGGGATTTCACAGTTGGGATGGCCATGGGCCCAGCAGCGGCTGGTTCAAGGTGAGCCACTGAGATTATGGGTCCATGTTTGGACACGAAAAACCGGAATGCTTGGCTTACCCAATCTTACTCACGTACTATGTTGAGGCAATAAAACAAGCGGCACGCAGTACACAGTACACAGGAATCGCATCGAATAGTTTTCTGAGGTGTTGGCTATCCCAATGAGCTGCGGGTTTCAATATTGCCCACTTAAGGATAAAGACTGCCGCGAACATCTCCAACGTTTTGTCACCAGAATATCGAACGTTTTATGGATCTTGCGATGTTTTCCAGTCATATCCATCTTAGATTTCCTTGAGCATTACCTCTATCCATAAACAATCCTAACTTTCCTCATTGCTTGACAAATCATCACTATTCTCACCAATTTTTTTCGTTTCTCCCTTTTTTTCAAAGTTCAAACTTCCACTACAGAATGGCTGGCCTTGTGGCCCCTATTAATGCAGTTTTGGACAAGCCCTTGGGGTGAATGCAAGCGGAAATCTTTTTTGTCCATAATTATTGCTTGAGGATTAACTCTCTCTCTATATGCATATACGTATACATATACAGGTATATGATGGTATATGTATATATATATATAAATCAGTTTTGACCAATCCTAACTCGCATCACTTGATAAATCATCGAATTCTTTTCTCCTTTTTGAGCAACCACAATTCACCAAAACCTCAAGCACTATAAATCATTATTATATAACCATTACTAACAATCATTAACCATCAGTAACTATTATTCACCATTAATCATCATGTTTAACCATTAATCATCATGTTTAACCATTAATCATCATTATTAACCATTATTAACCATCATTAGCCATTATCGTTATCGTCGCCATGAAGCGCCGCGGCGCCGATGCCGACAATGCCGACCTTGTGGCGCCGCCGGATGCTGCGGAGCGCAAAAGGGCCAAGGCGGTGATTGCGTATCGCGTGGATCTACTGCCCAAGGTGGACGTTCCTTGGTGGGATGGGGAGATGGGGATGGGGTATTGAAGATATCCATTGAACTCCATGTATATATATATATATACCCGATGGGGAAATTAGCATCAAGAATTGGGATTTATCATGTCATCGTCATCATCATCATCATCATCATCTCATCTAATAATGGTTAATAGTGATGATGGCTGATGATGATGATGATGATGATGATGATGATGAGTTAATAATGGTTAATTATCATGGTTAAAAATTGTTAATCATGGTTAATAGTGGTTAATATTGGTTGATGATGGTTTATGATTTATGATGGTTAAAAATGGTTAATAATGATGATTAATGGTTAAAAATGATGATTAATGGTGAATAATAGTTACTGATGGTTAATGGTTGTTTGTAATGGTTATATAATAGTGATTCATCATCACCACCACCACCACCACCATCATCATCATCATCATTCATTCATTCATTCATTCATTCATTCATTCATTCATTCATTCATTCATTCATTCATTCATTCATTCATTCATTCATTCATTCATTCATTAATAACCATTAATTTCCATTAACAAAACACTAACAAAACATTAAACAACAGCATCATCACCATGACCATGAACATGACACACACACACAAATATGTCAGCCATGTGGGGATTGAACCCAGCTGGTCACCCAGATGGATTGGCGGATTGGCCTTCCGAAATCTTCGGAAAGATCCCTTGGCCGAGGGGCGATTCCACGATTTCACCAGGATTCGCGTGCTACTCTATATTTTTGTATAATATTAGAGTATATCTAAAAAATACTAATATTATTAGTATATTAGTGTATTATATAATATTGTAGTGTATCTATAGTCAGATGTATATCTAATCATTTTTTATTTGCAGAGTCTTAGATTTCCAAGTCATGAGCTACGGAAATGATCAAGTCTCCATAGTTTGGTCGGCGTAGGTTTTGTCGAGCAGATCGCCGCCAAAGCCATTCGTTGGGGGACTGTGATCCGTGTTCATAGGGATTTGTCTACTCATTGTAGATATGTTTCCGCAGAAAATTCGTAGCACAACATGAAGAGAAATGATCATAACTGTAATTATACACATGTATATAGTAACCATTCATAAATTATCCTTTCTGTATCCATTTATATACAGAACGGCCCCTCATATATCTGCACGGGACACCAGAAGCGTGGCGTTTTATTGCAGTACGTATATGGGGGGGTTTCTTAAAATAAAGGTACCCCAAAATGGTTTATTTCGTGGAAAATCCTATTAACATAGATGATTTGCGGGTACCACCATGTTTGGAAACCTCCATATTCTCTTACAAAGCAAACCCATTATTTTACCCTTTACATTTTGTTTTAAAACATTTTAGGTTTTTGTGGCGGATTCAGACCCTTTATATTATCAATTAGTTGTTTTGCAAAATAACCGCATTATTATATCCTTCTACCGTCTGTTGTGTTAGGGGGATGGCGGATTTATACCTTGTATTTGACAGATAAATTCCCGTTATCATATAATTCTACATGTTGCTTGAAGGGGGGTGGCAATTTATACTATGTTATGCTGTTAGTTTGTGCCCTGTGTTGATGAGAGAGATGTGAACATTGTGGCAAAAGTGGTGAATTATGTAATGTTGGGCGAAGGTTAGGTTCTGCGGGTATATACCAATGTATATCAATATATGTACATATATATATATATATATAACCACTATTAACCGCTACTAAGTACTAATGCTGATCTTCCACCTGGCCCGAACCTCCAATATTCACCACCCAAAGCATAGGTTCGTTTCTACGAGAGCGCCCGGAAGGATTGGAGGAAATCCTGGGAGGTGCCGTTGTGGTTCGGTCGCTGTCGAAATTTCACCAGTGGTCATTTCAGGAACGTGCCATAGAGGGTAGGGTGATTTTTTTCGGGTTCCATGAAATTACCATTTTTGTAGTGACATTTCAAAATACCATCTGGTTGGTGGTTTGGAACATGGCTTTTATTTTTCCATATATTGGGAATGTCATCATCCCAACTGACTTTCACTCCATCATTTTTCAGATGGCTAGGTCTACCAGCCATTTTTGGATACCTCCATGTTCATGGTAGTGTAATGGTCATTTGTAACGTATTTTGGGGGCATATCACCTGAAAACTCGGCTGATATGACCTGATAAATGATGAGAAAAGGGTGAGCTCATGGGGATTTACCATGACTTAAGCATGAAAACTGGAGATGTCACCGTTATTTATAGGGGTTTACCATGGTTTATCGGTTTACCATGGTTTTCATCAATAGGTGAAAATCTTGGTTGACCCTGTTGATGAATGATTTCTATCGGGAATTGAATACCATCATTGATATGGAAACCATCAAGCATCTGGGGACATGGGGATATCGTTGATAAATTATGCTTGATTGAATGACAGAGGGTTTTGAACACGGCTCAAACTGGATACCAATGGACCCACAAAATTGAGAATGTATTTGGTGGTTCACCCCTAGGATCGTAAGTGGGTTATCATCCATTTCCAACTGGACTAAGATTCCTAAAATGGTGAACGATCCCACTTACTCGGTGAACCACCAAGCAATTACTTTAGTATTTAGCTTATTTGTGCGGTAGAATCCATTGATTTTAGTGTTGGCCCCAATCCTTTTTTCCCCAAACAGTGTGTCCACACTGAGGGGTTCTTACGGTAGCTGTAAAGGCCCGTGCTTGATCAGGGTGCTCACTCTGGTCTGCGGCCTTTTACCTGTAAATTTCCGTGCAAAGTGGCTCTTGTGAAATGTTGAAGTGCATTTCGACTGCGCAGGCTCGCACAAAGTGGTCACTCTGGGGCGCGGCATTTTTCCTGTAAGTTTCCGTATAAAGTGCCTCTTGTGAAATGTTGAAGTGCATTTCGACTGCGCAGGCTAGCACAAAGTGTGGTGCTTGGTTCTGGGCCGCGGCATTTTTCCTGTAAAGTTCTGTATAAAGTGGCTTTGGTGACATGTTTACATGCATTTTGACTGGCTGTCTACCTTCTGGGCTCACTTTGGGGCACGGCATTTTGCCTGTAAATTTCCGTAAAAAGTGGCTTTTGCGAAATGTTGAAGTGCGTTTCGACTGCTCAGGCTCGCACAAGGTGTGGTGTGGTCCTTGGTTCTGGGCCACGGCATTTTTCTGTAAAATTCTGTATGAAGTGGCTCTTGTGAAATGTTGAAGTGCATTTCGACTGCGCAGGCTCGCAGAAAGTATGGTCCTCGGTCTTGGGATCGGTCCTCCTCCTCCACATCATGATCCCCCACATCATCATCATCATCGTCGTCATCATCATCATCATCGTCATCATCATCATCATCATCATCATCGTCAGCATCATCATCATCAACAACAACAACATTATAATACATTATCCTCCCACTCCACACAGATTGTTTGGGGCCTCTTGCCGGGATAATTGTATTAAACCCGTTCAATTTTGGGAACACAGTTTTGAGGACCCAAAATGCGGATTTTGTTGAGCTGTTGAGTTGTTCAATCTGGTGAGAGTGTGTACTTAGTAAATCATAGAAGTTTCTTGTGAATTTTGATGCATGCAGTCATACAGTACAGTGCAAGAGAGAAAGCCAATTTTTGTGGTCATTGTGCAACGCGGGTAGTAAGAGCAAAACCGTGAGCAAAGCATCGCAATAACTATGCCGATGCAATGTCCGTTCTGTGACTGAATGGTGCATGCTGCTCTTGGTCGACTTGTTTAGTTCGCAACCATAAATGTTCACATGTTCTACTTTGTAGAATTCGGTTTCACCAATCTGAAAATCAATATAAAACCCAGAACAGGACAATTTCCCAGAGAAATATCATCTCAGTCAGTTTTCAGAATCAGGCAAACCTCTGCTACTTTTTGAGCCACCCATTACAAGAGAATAGGTCGATTACTTCGCAAATCCCATGATGCAGGGGTTGAATATGGTTGAAGTGTACAGATCATTAAAAAAAACCCGGAAATATGGTAAAAATATGGGTTAAATATGGTAAATATGTTCAAAACCCCAGTCATTGACGGCTTAAGCCTCTATTTCCGGCAATTGAGCGAACAGAAATCTATGTTTTTCCTCTGACCACAGGCTGCTAGCGGCCCATGCAAAGTGGGCTACCCGAGAAAATTAAGTTGGCTTCTATCTCCAATAATTAAAGTCTATGGTAGATATGTATATAGTTGATTGGGTATATGCAATTTTTAGTCTTGGACCCTTTCTATCCTTCACTCTCCCTTCCTATATAGTGGATTGGGGGGCAAACCCTAAAGATTCAATGCATAAATTTCCATAACATCCCATACAGGAAACATGGATTTCACTACTCAGTTTCAGTTTCAGCGAATGAATATGAAACCATCTGGGCAAAAACACATATAGCTGACCCATATATGAGCCATATATGAGCCATAAAACATCAAAAATAACTGGATCATCCACACTTTTTCACCAGCCCCAGGTGATGGTGCCGCCACGCGAGGCTCGATGCTTCGAAGTGCCCAAGGGCCACTTCTTTCGCATTTGCTGCGTGGAAGGGCCGCAGGTCGTGGGGAGATGGGTGGCTGCAGCTGTCTTAAAAAAGGCTCTTCAGATGATCATATCATACCATAACAATCCATATCCAATCCATATCATACATTCTCATACAATATCAAACAAGATAGCATATCAAAACGAGAACACCTTAGGTCCTATCATATGAATTCATATGATGTGAAACCAGAACATCTTATGTCATATCGATCATACCATGACATATCAAACCATGTCAAACCAGAACATGTTCTGATATCATATCATACACCATGATATATCATACCATCTCAAATCAGAACATATTGCATTTCAACATGCCATATCAAGCCGGAACATATTGTATCATATCATGCCGGGACATATAACATCATATAGTATCATGCCAAAACATAACATGTTATATCATGTCATGTCATATCAGACCACGACATATCATATTATATTCAAACCAGAGCTCACATCAAACCAAACATATTAATTATATCACATCATATCATACCATCACACATCATTTTTTCAACCAGACCATATCATGTAATATCATACCAAAATATTTCTATAATGTCAACTTAGTACCACACAACATCGTACCTAACACATCTTAGCATATCATATCATATCATGTCGAACCAGCACATATTGTACTATATCAAATAACACCATATCATATCAGTCCTTCACATATCATATCAACATATACCTACAGCATACCAGAACAGGTTCTCAGACTGTAACACATCATAGGATAAGAGATCATCTCATATCAAACCATGTGTTATCAATCACATTTGATTGTATTCGCCAACACATATCATATGATATCAAACGAGATTGTTATTGCTTTACATGCTTTACACACTAGTATTTTGTATCATATAATAGCATAATATCATGCCATCATGTCATACAATTTGATATCATGTCATGTCATTTTATATCATATCATTATCATATTATTTCGCATGATATGATATATCAGACCGGATGGATGGATGGATGGATGGATGGATTAATTCTTGGATGGATAAGTGAATGGATGGATAGATTATCGAATTTGCCATGGCTGAAACATATTCATTAATTAAGATGCTGTACATGTATATATATATATATTCTGTATGTATACATTTGTATGACTCGGCAACTCCACTATCGCGCGGCCATGTCAAGCTTTTCCAGCGCTACTTTGAAGGGGAGACCAGTGGCTCCACCGAGTGGAAGCAATTTGTTTCCCCCCAAGGTCAAAGACCCAGCATCGTGAATGGGATTCCACAAATAGCGGGTACCCTCTGGTAAACGAACATAGCTGTTGAAAATAACCATTTTTAATGGGTAAATCAACTATAAATGGCCATGTTCAATAGCTATGTTAAATTACCAGAGGGTACCCTCAGAAAAAGCCAACAGTTCGATGTGTCAAATCACAATTTTTTTATAAAGACGTACCCTTCAGTAAACATACAAAAAGCTATGGAAAATGGACCATTTATGAATGAATTACCTATTAAAGATGGTGGTTTTCCAGTTCGCTATTCGTTCGTTTACCAGGCCGGGTAATCATCGAACTCAACGGGCCATGGACATTACACATATAATTTGGGAAATCGCATGAAAATATCCCAACAACCAATAATAATTTACATATATATATATATTATTCATAATATATCCCATTATTACACATATTTACATTATCCATAATATATATATATATATCCGTTATTACTTTCCACAATATTCCCATAAGATATCCCCATCATATATGGCAATGTTTTGTTTATTTTTCCTAGGGTCCATCCATAAATTCCCATAGCCTTTGAATTCCATATTATGATATCCCCATATAATATCCCACAAGTTTGAATATCCAGTTTTAATATCTCCATATATGATATCCATCTAGTTTAAATATAATATCCCATATTATGATATCTCCATATATTTTCATGATATCCAGTTTAAATATTCCCATAATATATCCCTATCCATAATTGGGGCGGAACATCGGGGCCCAGTCTCCTGGGTCTCCTGGTAGGTGGGGGATCTCAACTTGTGGTGCTCCAGCGATCTTCAGGTCGGGGACAAACATGGGGGATTTGATCATCGTAGGGCTTTCGTGATTTATCTATGATTAGTAATGGTTAATAGTGGTTAGTGAATTATAACCACATCTGGATATAGATTTGTGTAAATGGGGGATTTGATCATCACTTGTAGGCCAATGGCCATTTCAGGAACCGACTGATTGGAGGTACCTACCATATATAAGGCCAAAAATCTGGTACGTTTACGTACCTCCATTTTAGGATCCTGGAATTCCCATTGAGTAGGGCTTTCGTCAAACATCAGTTTAATCCATGGATCGATACGTAAATGATGTTGCGACCGAACCCTGTTCTCCATCACTGGAATCATGGTTTATAAGAGGAATCATCCCCAAATGGCCGCAAGATTCAGGTTAGTGAAATATTATAATTTACCCAGATGGATCGGTACGTGATTTTAAGGGATTTTCCATGGGATTTTCCTGATTGATGGTGATGATTGGTTCGGTGGTTATATATATATATTGTACGTTGTAATTGTATACATCACGATCAATCAAGAATATCCCATCACTAGGTCATACTTTACATTTAGGTTAAGTTATATTGCCACTATATATATAATATACACATATTATACATATACTGGTTGGTGGTTTGGATTATTTTTTATTTTTCCATATATTGGGAATAATAATCCCAACTGACTAATATTTTAGAGGGGTTGAAACCACCAACCAGTATAATAATCGATGAACTGGTCCCGTTCTTAACCCAGCCAGCTGCAATTTTTTTTCGACATCTCTAGGACACTGGTGCATCTAACCTTGTTTCTTCACTTGGTTACGTAGCGAAGTGGAAAAACATATTTTTTCATAGCTAAATCATCAGAACTTTCCATCGAAAGGAGTTCATTTGGTAAATCAAACAATCATCTAAGCATGGTAAACATCATGATAGATATTATTGTTAATGGATCATAGATCATGATGTTTATTGTCGAACTTTCGAACTGGGCAATGGTTTCCAGAAAAGATTCCATAGCAGACTGTTAGTCATGACCAGAGGGTAGCATCATTTATCGTCATCCCTGGTATGATTTGTGGCTGGCAATCCCATGAACCAATTTAAGGATGTCTCCAGCTCCCAGCTCTATAGCTGAGTTCCCCAAAATGAGGGAAACCTATGATAATTTTGATTTTTTTTTGGGAACCATATCATGGTTGTTTTATAAGGAATTTGTTTAATAAGAAATTTGTCATTGGAACCATTTCATGGTTGTTTTATGTTTTTTTTTTGTATACGAAAATTGTGGAGGATGCCCAATTTTCTGGATTTTCTGACAAAAAATGAAAAAACAGCCTATCCACATGTCAGGATTTTATGACACGTGCCCAATCCGTCCATAGGGGAAACCTATGGATACCAATGGGTACTCAGGAGCGATTCTACAGCGGCAAGACGCGACAACTGCATGCGACACATCTGACAAAAGGGGATCGTTCCTGGGATTCCTGGTTTTTGAGGAATGGTTGGCGCGACGCTGGGCTGTGTGATGCGGTTTTTGCTATCAACGGTAAAATATACTAACCAGCTAAAAAAATCGATTTTTTGGCAGGTATCTAAGATTCACCATGTTGAAACCATTGATACAATTTGTATCTTCTATCAGCCCGGAACCGCACAAGTTTGACCAGGACATACATAGGAAACTCACTTGCCAACCCCACAAATTTTGGGTTTCTGTGTTGGTTTTCAGGGAAAACCAATCTTGGTTGTTCCGTGTCGAAAGTGCGATTTTCAACGAGTGGATGTTCCTTTTGTAATTAGTCAATCATTTGTGAAGTGACATTACTATCCCATATCCTCCATGGTGCTGGTATATTTACCGTTATTTACCTACATTTGGGTGTAAA
>CAMXCT020000999.1:40000-42500 GCA_947184155.2 Cladocopium goreaui | reverse complement strand
ACATATACATACATACACATACATACATATACATACATATACATACATATACATACATACACATACATACACATATACATACATATACATACATATACATACATATACAGACATATACATACATATACATACATATACATACATATACATACATATACATACATATACATACATATACATACATATACATACATATACATATACATATACATATACATATATACATACATACATACATACATACATACATACATACATAATTTACATACATACATCATACATCAATTAGTTGCTTAATTAATTAATCAATTCAATACGTACCGCACATTAGTATCCATGACACATGCTTGTCAGCCGAGGATTTAGAAAAATCAGGTTGCTGTTATGCTTACCAAATCCTTTCATAGCCTTTACCAGCCTTCATTTGGGCGCAGGATGTGCCAAGTGGCAGTCCTGGAGTTGAAAAGAAGGATGAGGACAATCTGCGGAAAAATCTGGGTTTGAAAAAGACGAGTCTTGTTGGCAACAGGGGCCAAGCACTTTGGTTTCTTTGAAATTGTAATTCCTTTAACAACCAAAAATCATGGTCAACTTTGGAGCGGTTGGGGGTTCCATGAGTAACAGCAGTCATGAGAAGGACTCTGCTGAATTGCTTGGCTGGAGATTCTTGCAGGGCTCTTGCTCCATATTTCACGGGTGTCATGCCATTGTAGAAGTGACACTCCGACTTCGCAACTGGCGAGGAATTCTGACAACGGCTACAAGAATCGCCCCCCCATTAGCAGCCTTAAATGGGTTGGATCCACAGTGTACCTCTACTATTCATGGTATTTCATGGTAACCCCCAGTTACATTGCAGTATGGATAGGCAGAAATAATTGGGAGGGTTCACTCAGTAACCCAAACAGCAACAGAATTGCGAGTCTGTGCCAGGACATGCGGCCCCAAAGTGTCGCCGTCGAGGACAGGTAACGATGTAACGATTTTCAGGATGTCTGACGGTAGGCTGCGCGAAGCGCGAAGTTCATCACCATCATCTTATTCTTCGAGGTGATGAACATTTCATCATGTTTCATCGATTTACCAACTATTTAAGCGCCTTCGGTGTGTTCCGCCGGGCACCACGGAAAGAGCTATTTTGCAAGCCGCAAACAGCGCTTGCACAGGCGACAGCAAGAACATGGTTCTAGTGTAAAACATGGTGTTTGTGTATAACACGGTTTTTGTATGTTTTTGTGTGAAACAGCGCTTTGTCGTTTTGACGCAAACACATGGCTTTTGTTCAAACCACGGTGTAAGTTTAAACCAAAGCATGTGTGTAAACCAGGGTTTTGGGAGAGGCCATATATAGAAAGGTTATGCGTGTAAAGGTGTTCGGTGCAAACGCCAGTGGATCAAGTAATTGTTGGATATAAGAAACGACGGAGCAAAACGATGGCAAACACAACAAAAAAGGCTGAAACAACCATGGAAATGACCGCAAAATGGTGTTGAGCGAGGCGTGGGCAGAGTTGAGTCCAGCACAACGTAAGGAAAGATGAAGACGAAACGAAGATGAAGACGAGCTAAGACTAAGACAAAGACAAAACAGTCAGTACAACTACGAACAAGCAAGATCCACAAGAGACGCCGGCAGGCCGGCGGATTCTTAGTGTTCACCAGAGTACCATGGTCTTGACCCATAATTAGCATTAATTAGCAATTTCATTCATTTTCTGTTCGCGTTGGGGGTGTTCGCTTCGGGGTGGTGAGGATGCTCCGGTTCTGACACGCAGCGATTTGGGAAGCCTCAAAAAAGTTGTGGTTCAGTTCATCATTGTTCCAGCTAAAATGTCAATGGCTCTGATTGCTCTGGTTGTTGTTAGAAAGGTTTCATTGTAGGCCACCTATTGTGGGGGCTACAGCCGGGAGAGCTATTATGGTGAAGGATAGTTGACTTTGGAATCAACTCCCCTTCGGCAGATGAATCTGTCCATTTGGTGTTCAACATTTGCCATGCTGCGCCAATTGCTTGCGGGCCATTGTTGGGTGTTGGTGCCACATCCGGACCATTCCCAATAAGAAAGCTGCTTTCAGTTGGGTGGAAGGCCTTGGTAGAGCATTGACCGACTTTCACCCCACAAGTCACAACACGTAGATTAGTAGATGCTCTTTTTCAGGTCTTTGCATGGACGGTCCCCAAACTTGTGGGTTCTCCTGCGGTAATTGAGCAGGAGATGAAAATACGAAAATGTGAAGATCTCCAAACATGTAATTCTGATCCTTAATTCCCAGATTTGGATAGCACAATTCCCTCTATTAGATAACAAACTAAAGGCCACTCAGTGATTTCATTGCTTGCATTTGGCCTGGCTTTTTCAAAGGACGTCTGTGAAAGGAAAGCCGTTGAAACTCCGCCTGTGCACGGAAAGGATAAGGATGATGAGGAGCCTGCCGTGGAAACGACATGGCTCTGGTTAAAACTTGGGGGTAGGTGTGTTGTATACTTGGAAGATCATGA
>CAMXCT020000999.1:0-32500 GCA_947184155.2 Cladocopium goreaui | reverse complement strand
AATGTCTGTTGGTGGGGATCACTCGAAGAAAACATTTTTTTTCAGGGGTTGAGTCTCTTCCGTGGCAGGATTTCTACCATATTTTTTCCAGTCAGGAGAAGTGGGTGAAGCTTTGCAGGTCCTGTCATGGGTCTGCATGGATGCACAGCTCATTTTTCATTTCAAAATATCATGGCCGGTGACTGGCAAGAATCCAAGAGGGCCAGTTGGTTGCCTTGCAACTTATGTTTCTTCCCGTTATGATTTAATCATCAGAAGGGTGGTTGGAGGTAGCAGCAGTTCTATCAGTTATGGTGAACCAGGAAGGTTGCTTTCAGATACCCTTTGAGGATGTGGAGGAGCTTGAGGTCGAAGAAGGAGAGGAAGAAAAGGAAGAAAAGGAGGAGAAAGAGGAAGAGGAGGAGGAGGAGGAGGCGGGGGGATGCATCCATACCTTGATTTCGGATGTTCTGTTTTTTCACATTTTCGAGTTGGTGGTTCATTTTATAGTATAACATTTTTTGTTTGTTAGGTTTGCCTGAAAATAGGGTACCCCATGTCATCCAGTGGCCAATCATCATTTTCCCCATGGTTTCCCTAGTAGAATGGCTACTGATTCCCGATGAATTCAACCATTTTCCTGTCATATCCCCATGACATTACCCTAATGATTAGTGTATCATGATTATTATAATTCTAATTATTATAGTTATATCATAATTATATTATACTTATTGTTATTATTGATGTTAAGTGCAACTATTCATTATTGCTATTATTACTATTAAGATCTTTTAAGAACTTAAACATATTGTCATTATTTAGTGTTATATCTATTCCACTATATCCTCAATATGGTTGGTTATATATATTTTTCTCTATGTGCGATGAACATCCTCAGTGCCTCAGACGTTCCTGGACCTGAAGCCACCGCTGCGGCGACAGGCGGAACCGGTCGATTGGACTTTGCGGCGTCTTGCAAGGCCGCGCAGAGAGCCGTCATGCGCCTTGGAACGTTGACAGATGGGGGGTGGTCAACCCTGAAATGCTTGGGGTTGGTATCTAGCCACTGTAATCTCCTAGAAATGGGCATTTCACTGCAAGAACATCGGGTCTCTCTCTCTCTCTCTCACTCACTCACTCACTCACTCAGTCTCTCTCTCTCTCTCTGTCTGTCTCTTTCAAAATTTGGCGCGGTCTCTGTCTTTGTCTTTGTCTCTGCCTGTCTCTTTCTATGATCTTTCCCTTCTCTCTCTCTCTCTGCATATGTGTATGATCGTATATGTGTACAATATATCCATGTATATTAATATATATATATAATATACATATGTATATATATGATATATACATATGGCACAAATTTATACAATTTCTTTAACCTTTCACCTTCAAAATATGGTGCGTAGCGAAAATAAAATAGTTTCAGTGCTGGAGATGATTCAGAAAGAACTACATCAAGAGCAATTCTTTGGACTGAAGCTGGTAACCAGATGGGGAGTTATTAGTTGAATACTAGTTCAATATATTGGGAACTACTTAACACAACAACATGCTGGAAATGATTTAGCCATTCAGCATACTGTAAATAGTGAGCCAGGCAACATCAAGCATCCATTTAACATCATTTAGAGCCCTTGCACATCAAGATGATGAATTTTGATGAAGTTCCAACATCCCAATGGGCAGGTGGGGCACCCTGACACTTCTTGTAGCTCCTGTCTTGGCTGAAGCTTCAAAACTTTGATGTGAAACGTGTCTTAGCGACTCGCTGTATTTTTTCATTCGGAATCCAAGGTCCAAATGGTCCAAGGTACTCCGGGACTTCGTGTTTAATCCAAAAGATCCAAGGGCCAGACATGCCAATATGTATCCTTGCCCAGGCTGTACCCAGCGCTGGGCACCTGTTGAGCTACAAGCGCTGTCTTCAGGTGGCCCAACGGACCTATCTCGCAAGTTTTTTGGGAAATGAAGCTCTCTATTTCGGGGATCTTTAAAGTTTGAATTTGGGGTGAAACGAAGCCACCCAAGATTGCAGGTGTCTCAGACCATTGGGAATGGGCGAAGATTGCCATTTCCTGGCCTATTTGTGTGGGTTCCAAAATGGTTGTCAGGGTTTCGTGTGCTCACCCCTTCGTTCTTCCGTGGTTGTTACAGATTCATGCACCACTGCTGTAGCCCACCGTTAGAATGATGCCAGACGGGTTTGTCCCAAAATAGAGTATCCTCACGTCTAGCTGTTCCAAACCCAATTTTCCGTATTTTCTAATGACCACAACAAAAAGTATGACCCATTTTGAGACGCCACCATAAAATTCCAACATAAATAGCTACAGACCCACCATAATAGTTGTGAGTAATGTTCCGTCCTGATTAGTGTGTACCCCCCTCTTTTCTTCCTCGGTCTATGAAGCTCAAGCTGCGACCTAACGTGAACTGCTAAATACTGGGCTTGCATTCATCCACCTGACAAGGGCGATGGACCCCTCTCAAAGCCAAGGTTGGAAGCAGACTCCCACAGGTACCCCCCCTCAAACGAATGATACCCTCTTTAAAGTTGAGTGTCAAAAACTGTTTCCCAGAAAAAATACCATCCCACATTTCAGTAAGGCTTTTAATTGGCGACAATTGAAGCCTAATTAAAGTTGTTTTGCCGATGAACTTGGGACATTTGTAGTTCATGTAGAACTTGTAGTACCTGTAGTACTTGTAGTACTTCTAATACTTATAGTGAATGAGGTTCAGCATGTTGATTGCGTTACCTTTTCCACCTCAAGCGTTTTTTCTTTAATAAAGGTGTAATAAGAGAAAGAAACAGAGAAAGGACAAGAGAACAATAAAGAGAACGAGAGAAAGAGAAAGAGGAAGAGGAAGGGGAAGAGGAAGAGAACGAGACAGGAAACGAGAAAGAGACATAGAAAGAGAAAGAGAAAGATAAAGAGAAAGAGAAAGAAACAGGAAAAGAAAAAGAGAAAGAACACGTTGCTTTTGTAAAAGACGTTTCTTTCTTCTTTTGGCTCCAGGATCAGCTCTGGAAAAAATTGCTGCAATTGTGAACCCTGGGGAACAAACCTACTAAAGTCAAGTGAATTGGGCCCTCTGATGGCCCAGTGTCTCGGACATTTGTGGAAACGCCGTTCTTTAATGAGGCTTGCATAAGCAATCTGATTCTTTTGGGAAAGGCAGACAAGCAAGATTTTTCCAGAAAAAACGTGAAGTGTTTTTTTTTTCACGCAACCATTTTTTGACAAAAAAATGGTCTGCCAAAAATTCTTGCCACAATAGTGAAGCTTCCAACCATTTCATGGGTTCAGCACATTTTTTTTTAAGAGCCACAATAGCGAACCTAATCAGTCTAATCAGAATCCAACATTAATATACATTAATAGTATCATGTATAATTGTCATACCATACTGGACCATACAAGATCAACATATAACATCATATAACATCATATAACATCACATAACTATACGATCTATACTATACGTACCTACGGCGCCTTTTTTGACACGAGGTGAAACGATTGCGCCAAAGCCGCGCGAACTTCGAAGTGCCAAGCAGTCCCTGGTGGCGAAACTCCTCTGTGGGGGCGCCCAATTCTGCTGGTAGTGACATGTTAGTTTTGCTCAGTATACAATGGGCCAATCAGTTTCTTCTACATTCTCAAAGACATCCCAACAGTGTTCCATTTGAGCATCAAAAAAGCCGACCTTGTTTTACCGGATACATAAGTCCGATCATGGCTATGTTCATTATTTTGCAATGATAAATCCAGATTATTCGTGGTTTCAACCCATCCCCAAAACACTGGTGATTTAAGGCCCCAAATACTCCAGGTAATAAAGAAAAACTATCAATGTATGAAACCACCAAACTTGTTTGGGGAATCCACCGTGCGAACATTATTTCATCAAAAACCTGAATAGTTAGTTCATAGAGATATTGGGTCAGCCTATGATTATTTTTCCCCTTGCAAACAGAGAGTAGTACTGCTTATCCCAAGAAACTACCTTCACAAATGTGGTCTGCCGGATCATAAGCCTGGTCTTGATACACCCCCATTTAGCTAAGTCTGTGTATGGCTACATGTATTATTGTTCAAAATCACTGCAAAGGAAAAATTGAATGGTTAAAATTGGTCAAACACATTTAAATGATCCGGACTCAAATCCTGGTATCAGTTGGTCCGAGTAAGCTTCCCCTTGATCAAGTTGAAGCCAACTCTTAACTTCCCAGGCACCTTCAAAGATAGCCCCAAGGTGTTTCTTGATGTTTTTCGTTTCGGTTGCTTAAGATCCACTGGGGCAGTGAACCATGGCATCGGAGGTCGCTGGTGGTATGTCCTTCCAGACTGGCCGCCCCCTGACTTCGACTATGTGGCTGCCCTGGCAGAGCGAGGCACGTTGCACCGCTGGAGCTTTCCTGAGAAGAAATCGATCTGGAAGATATCCATGGTTTCCCGGGTCCGGAAAATCTTCTACAACTAATTACAATTCATGCACATTCATGCTGGGTTGTCCAATGTTGTCCATGTCGATTTCTTAATTTTCTGGAGTAGTATATGATCTTGCTCAATTTAGGGCTACAACTGGGGACATATTTTACACCCAGCTAGCTTGAGGTGCATGAGCATACCGCTGAGCCGCTATGCACTTCTTCGAGTCAAAACCTTCAAACTAAAAGGTCTTCCGAGTTCGAGGTGTACCTAGAATTTTCACACACTCACAAAGTGACATACATGTACATATATATATACACATAATGTATACACATTTAATTCTAAATGCACATTGGTATTGTGTATTGTACTGTCTGCATACATACTGGTGGTATTATACCGTCTACATACATACTGGTGTTTTTTTTCACCGTTATATATATATGCATTTACAATCATTTGCACATACCTACCTCTTTTTTAAAATACACATTTTAATACATGTATCTACATATGTATGCATATACATACACATGTATGCATATACATACACATGTATGCATATACATACACATGTATGCATATACATACACATGTATGCATATACATACACATGTATGTATATACATACATGCACATGTAGGTAAAATTAAATTAATATATGTATATATATATAGAGATAGTGTAAACATATATATATATATAGAGTGTACATATATATATATGTTTATATATATATATCCATCAGATCCTTACATGTGCACATTTACACTCATATACATATGTGTCATACTACCGAGTTGAACGCAGGCTACCGGGAGGTACCCGTGAGTGACTTTGAGACTGCCGAAGAGATGGACGGCAACTTGAGGAGAGGGGCTCGCTGAATTCCTGGGTCAAAATGATGACAAGTGGGATTTGACAAGCAAATATAGGTTATCAAAGGAAGTTTAGGGGGAGAAACTTCCGTGTTACGGACTTTTAGAATGTCAGGGAAAGAGTTAGTCAAAGAAAGAGTTAGCAAAGAAAGAGTTCGTCAGGGAAAGAGTTAGTCAAACCAAGAGTTAGTGAGGGAAAGAGTTAGTCAAAGAAAGAGTTCGTCAGGGAAAGAGTTAGTCAAACCAAGAGTTAGTGAGGGAAAGAGTTAGTCAAAGAAAGAGTTAGTGAGGGAAAGAGTTAGTCAAAGAAAGAGTTAGCAAAGAAAGAGTTAGTCAGGGAAAGAGTTAGTGAGGGAAAGAGTTAGCAAAGAAACAGTTAGTGAGGGAAAGAGTTAGTCAGGGAAAGAGTTAGTGAGGGAAAGAGTTAGTGAGGGAAAGAGTTAGCAAAGAAAAGTTAGTCAGGGAAAGAGTTAGTCAGGGAAAGAGTTAGTCAAAGAAAGAGTTAGTGAGGGAAAGAGTTAGTCACAGAAAGAGTTAGCAAAGAAAGAGTTAGTCAGGGAAAGAGTTAGTCAAAGAAACAGTTAGTCAGGGAAAGAGTTAGCAAAGAAGTTAGTCAGGGAAAGAGTTAGTCAAAGAAAGAGTTAGTGAGGAAAAGAGTTAGTCACAGAAAGAGTTAGCAAAGAAATTGTTCCCTCACTGTAAATGGGATTGCAAGTGGTGCTGGTGGAGGAGTTGCCGATGGAGTTTTGGAGGAAGTCTCGCACGAAATGCGTTTTTGAGAGATAGCAGATGCACGAAAGCCTATGTTTTTCCATACAAAGTGCGTCCCCGAACGTCGATGATCTACCTCTGCGGTGCGACGGGTGCGAGACGGTCTCGTGTGTGGTCGGATCATGGTCGGATCATGCTCGGATTGGTCTCGGATCGGTTCCGCATTGTAAATGGGGTTTCAACTGTTTTTCGTGCATGTGTGGTCGACAGAATTCCATTGTGATTTGCAACTGTAGGATCGTTCCCGCATTGTAAATGGGGTTGCAAGTGGTGCTGGTGGATGAGTTGCCGATGGAATTCCATTGTGATTTGCAACTCTAGGATCGTTCCCTCACTGTAAATGGGATTGCAAGTGGTGCAAGTGGAGGAGTTGCCGATGGAGTTTTGGAGGAAGTCTCGCACGAAATGCGTTTTTGAGAGATAGCAGATGCACGAAAGCCTATGTTTTTCCATACAAAGTGCGTCCCCGAACGACGATGATCTACCTCTGCTGTGCGACGGGTGCGAGACGGTCTCGTGTGTGGTCGGATCATCCTCGGATCATCCTCGGATCATCCTCGGATTGGTCTCGGATCGGTTCCGCATTGTAAATGGGGTTTCAACTGTTTTTCGTGCATGTGTGGTCGACAGAATTCCATTGTGATTTGCAACTGTAGGATCGTTCCCGCAATGTAAATGGGATTGCAAGTGGTGCTGGTGGATGAGTTGCCGATGGAATTCCATTGTGATTTGCAACTCTAGGCTCGTTCCCGCAATGTAAATGGGATTGCAAGTGTTGCTGGTGGATGAGTTGCCGATGGAATTCCATTGTGCTTTGCAACTGTAGGATCGTTCCCGCAGTGTAAATGGCTGCGTCAAGGTTGCTTCGTGCTGTGGCTGCATTGGTAATACTATTGTCTTTTGCAGCTGGATCTCGTAAATCGTATTGGAGTGGCTGCATGAAGGCTGCGACAGTGATTTGTCAGCAGATTTTCTCCATTTTGGCGCTAGTGATTTTCCTTCTAAAAATCCTTTTAAAAAGTGCTTCAAAATCGTCTTTTTTCCGCTCTGGCGTCGAGATCCGGTTTTGGAGCTACAATTTCCGACGCCATTGCGCGTAGTTCTCTTGTGTTTTGCAACTCAGTTTCCGCAGATCGCATTGTAATGGCTGCGTCAAGGTTGCTTCTTGCTTTGGCTGCATGCGTAATACTATTGTCTTTTGCAGCTGGACTTCGTAAATCGTATTGGAGTGGCTGCATGAAGGCTGCGACAGTGATTTGTCAGCAGATTTTCTCCATTTTGGCGCTAGTGATTTTCCTTCTAAAAATTCTTTTAAAAAGTGCTTCAAAATCGTCTTTTTTTCGCTCTGGCGTCGAGATCCATCCGGTTTTGGAGCTACAATTTCCGACGCCGTTGCGCGTAGTTCTCTTGTGTTTTGCAACTCAGTCTCCGCAGATCGCATTGGAATGGCTGCGTCAAGGAGTTTTGAAGGAAGTCTCGCACGAAATGCGTTTTTGGCGCTAGTGATTTTCCTTCTTTCCTTTTAAAAAGTGCTTCAAAATCGTCTTTTTTCCGCTCTGGCGTCGAGATCCGGTTTTGGAGCTACAATTTCCGACGCCGTTGCGCGTAGTTCTATTGTGTTTTGGAACTCAGTCTCCGCAGATCGCATTGTAATGGCTGCGTCAAGGTTGCTTCGTGCTGTGGCTGCATTCGTAATATTATTGTCTTTTGCAGCTGGACTTCGTAAATCGTATTGGAGTGGCTGCATGAAGGCTGCGACAGTGATTTGTCCGCAGATTTTCTCCATTTTGGCGCTAGTGATTTTCCTTCTAAAAATCCTTTTAAAAAGTGCTTCAAAATCGTCTTTTTTTCGCTCTGGCGTCGAGATCCGGTTTTGGAGCTACAATTTCCGACGCCGTTGCGCGTAGTTCTATTGTGTTTTGGAACTCAATCTCTGCAGATCGCATTGTAATGGCTGCGTCAAGGTTGCTGCGTGCTGTGGCTGCATTCGTAATACTATTGTCTTTTGCAGCTGGACTTCGTAAATCGTATTGGAGTGGCTGCATGAAGGCTGCGACAGTGATTTGTCCGCAGATTTTCTCCATTTTGGCGCTAGTGATTTTCCTTCTAAAAATCCTTTTAAAAAGTGCTTCAAAATCGTCTTTTTTTTTCGCTCTGGCGTCGAGATCCGGTTTTGGAGCTACAATTTCCGATGCCATTGCGCGTAGTTCTCTTGTGCTTTGGAACTCAATCTCTGCAGATCGCATTGTAATGGCTGCGTCAAGGTTGCTTCTTGCTTTGGCTGCATGCGTTCTTTTGCAGCTGGATCTCGTACATCGTCTTGGACTGGCTGCATGAAGGCTGCGAAATGTATTTGTTAGCAGATTTTCTCCATTTTGGCGCTAGTGTTTTTTTGTTGCACTTAGGTTTAGAGCAGTGTGAAGTGTGGGGCGTGAAGAGTGCAGTGTGAAGTGTGCAGTGTCAAGGAAGCAGTGGGAAGTGAGAAGTGTGAAGTTTGGAGTGGGAAGTTTAAGTGTGGAGTGCGAAGAGCGCAGTGTGAAGTGTGAAGTGTGAAGTGTGAAGTGTGAAGTGAGAAGTGGGAAGGAAGCAGTGAGAAGTGAGAAGTGTGAAGTGAGAAGTGTGAAGTGTGGAGTGTGAAGTGTGGACTGTGAAGTGTGAAGTGTGAAGTTTGGAGTGTGAAGGAAGCAGTGAGAAGTGAGAAGTGTGAAATGTGGAGTGTGAAGGTAAGTGTGAAGTGTGAAAGTGTGGACTGGAAGTGTTGAGTGAAGTGTGGACTGTGAAGTGTGAATGTGGTGTGTGTGACGCAGTGTGACTGTGAAGTGTGTTGAAGAGTGCAGTGTGAAGTGTGAAGTGTGAAGTGTGAGGTTTGGAGTGTGAAGGAAGCAGTGAGAAGTGTGAAGTGTGACTGTGAAGTGTGAAGTGTGAGTGAAGTGTGGAGTGTGAAGTGCGAAGTGAGAAGTGTGAAGTGTGAAGTTTGGAGTGTGAAGTTTGGAGTGGGAAGGAAGCAGTGAGAAGTGAGAAGTGTGAAGTGTGGACTGTGAAGTGTGGAGTGTGAAGTGCGAAGTGAGAAGTGTGAAGTTTGGAGTGTGAAGGAAGCAGTGAGAAGTGAAGTGGGAAGTGTGAAGTGTGGACTGTGAAGTGTGGAGTGTGAAGTGCGAAGTGTGAAGTGTGAAGTGTGAAGTGTGAGTTTGGAGTGTGAAGGAAGCAGTGAGAAGTGTGAAGTGTGGACTGTGAAGTGTGAAGTTTGGAGTGTGAAGGAAGCAGTGAGAAGTGAGAAGTGTGAATGTGAAGTGTGAAGTGTGGACTGTGCTGTGAAGTGTGAAGTGTGAAGTGTGAAGTGTGAAGTGTGAGGTTTGGAGTGTGAAGGAAGCAGTGAGAAGTGTGGAGTGTGAAGTGTGGAGTGTGAAGTTTGAAGTTTGGAGTGCGAAGAGTGCAGTGTGAGGTGTGGAGTGTCGAGGGAAGGACACGGTCGGGACAGGTTGTCTTGGAACTATAGGTCATTTATGTTTGGGAAACTTCCGCCGCCGGCTTGCCCGGGTCTATGTTAAGTTATCAGTCATAGAGGACTTCTCACAAATCCGTTAAGTTGCAGAATCTTGCACATGTTTTTTTTCCCTTTTGGTAGATGATTTTCCAACTAGACCACGAGGGGGAATTCTTGAACCAATCATGTTTGACGAAAAACCGTTTCTTCGGGCGATCCTGACAGGAAGGCTTTTGCCTTACCAAATGGCTACAAGGGCCTCTACCGCGACGAGCAAGGAGCAGTCATTGACGTCACGCTGGCAGTCTTGCGACTTCTTTGCGTGCTGTGATGAAATTGTGTTATAGAGATTTCCTAAACCTGGGGATGCCCCAAACTTCCAAGACTAGCTCAAACTTACACCCCAGTTTAGCTGTTCGGAGCATGATTTCGCTGCAGGTTCGGCCCGTGGAGGGCCGGCCCTCCTACGATCAGCTGATGTGTAGGACCTGCGACCGGATGGGGCCAGGGGCTCGCCTGAAACGATGGGGGAAGGGGTTGGCAGAACCAGATTTTTCTTTTCGATTTCCATCTGGGTTTGAAAATCATGGATTAACCATGGATGGAATAGGAAAAACCATGGATTCCATCATTAACCATGGATTAACCAATAGCTATTGAATAGGAAAAATGATGATTGACCATGGATGGAATGGGGTACACCTGGTACCCTATTTTCAGACCAGGATCCGACCCGGGCGCAATTTCTGTGTGATCAAACAGGAGCAATGTGGAGTTGCACAAACTGCTGCTGTTGGCATATGGTCGTCAGCTGGAGGCACAGAACAGTGGTTTGTATGGCATTTTACCTCGAATAATCAAACATGGCAACGGGAAATCTCCTCTCAATGGGCATTTAAGTGGGACAATCATATGTGAATATATATGTTTTTTCCATTGCAATGTTTGATGAACTACCAGGGTATCCAGTTTGCCATTTCCTCATCTGGTGGGGGGTTTGCCTTTTCGAATGTTTTTCATCCAACCATTCCGCTTAATGGTTGCATCTACATATTGGTCATATTGCCTTGAACTTCTATGCCCAACTACCCAATACGGTGGTTCTCACGCTTGACAGGCCTGCATTTTAGGGGTGTATTTTGCGGAATACCATGGTTTTCACCACAAAGACCCAAGATTTTGGAAGATCCACTTTCATTCGGCTTCAATGGCCACCCAGCCAGGTGCTCGAGTCAGAAGGCAATGGTGGAGAGGCCATGCTGTCTTGCTGCCATGTGACAGGTAATGGACATATGCCAGAAAAATGATGAAACTAAAGGTTGATGTAGGTATGGGTCAAAAATTGAGTAAACCGCAATCATTGGATGATCAATAGTAGAAATAGAAGAAAATCTATGGTCCCCCGATCTTGAATCTGGACACGTAGCCATTTGTTTGGCTTTTCTCAAGGGTGATCCCTTGAGGCTTCCACAACCAGCCGTATTGGCCCCCGACAATGACCATCCATTAGGCAGCAATTTTGATGTGGGGGATTCCATGGGGAACCGCCATTTCAATGGTTGTTTTGTGTCCATTGAGTCAGTGACATGGTTTGGGTTCTTGGTCCAACTGTTTAGGCCCTCGGTGAGTTCAACCAGGTCTACCGCAAAAAGTGGGCAGAAGTCCCGATAGACCGATAGACCATTTTTCGGCCCATTTTTCGGCACGACAACTTCCAACTGGGTCAGTTCCAGGCATGTTCGGGTTATTTTTTGGGAGCTATCCTCAAAGAATCAGAAAATCTCGGCCATCTGGGCCAGTTCTCCTCCCAGGCAGAGAAAGCCTTGCAGCAACAGCTGCGCACGGAGCTGAGCCAGGCCAATTCTTTTGCGAATCAGATGTTTTTTAAGGACCCAATATGGAATCAACGTGAATCAACGTGAATCAACATGAATCAACATGATAATGGAATGGTGACGCTCCACCCTGGATGTTCATCTGGAATTCAAGTCGGGATGATGAGCCCTACGAAAGATTGTGGGGATGAGCAGCCAGACTGCAGATTGAACCTTTGGGGCCGAAAACTTGAGGATTTCAAACACCAAGACATGGGGATTTTCATCATCCAACCATCAAAGCTGAGTATGGTTCAACCCAAACCCATGGCAGAATCTGATCGCTTGGCAATTTGTGGCAACTGCCAGATTTTGATCCAGACCCAACTGTACTTGTGATTTTCGCTTCCATGATTTGTGCCGCTTACATAGACACAGATACGGTGACCCCAGTCAGAGGACCTATCAACCTTGGATCTAGATTAGGTCCAAGGGCGGAAAACTGATATGGAACTTCAACAAAGTATGCGTAAGGGTCATCTTAAAGCTGGAAATGCTGTGTTCTTTTTGCATCGACCTGCATCAACAATGACATTTTAGATATTTTAGTGCTGTACAAGAATGACAAGTACGGATCCACAGTGATCTAAGTTGCAAACGCCATGGGTCGATACCATGCACAAAACCCAGAGGTTTGTGGATGGTTGGGCCATGGGGGACGAAATGGCTCTGTCTCAGGGTATCCCACAATCTTTTTGGTTGGCGAATTAATTATTATGATTTAGAAACATATCTGTTTGGCCATAGATTTATGGAATGAAGCTATGGCCAAACATATCCTTTTCTTCATTACAGCCATAGCTTCCATAGCTTCGTCCCGGAGCCATTTCTGGTTCCCCCGATCCGCACACATGCCGTCGCTACGGCCGGTACAGCCTCTGGTGCTGCTGCCCAAAAATGTGGCTCTAGGCGGAGCATGGAGTTGGGAACGCTAACAGCAACACGTTATAGACATTTATATATAGCCCATTTTGTGGTTGAAATCATATGACATCCAGAAGTGGATCTTTTCCGCAGGTGTCCAAGAATTTAGGAGATAGGGATCTGTCGAAACGTGAGGGCCCATACTTTCCTTGGGGTGAACACACCTTTACCAAGCCAGCTATTTTGGTTACCAAATCGGAACCAACCCCAGTGTTGGCCATGGCCAAAGCGGAGAGATCATGTTGCTCTGGTTTCCTGTAGGTCTTCCCTTAAAGCAACCCAGTGAATCATGGTTGATAAATCCTTATTCGCGGTTGCTGGTGGATGAGAAGCCCTGAACAAAGCCTTATAGATCTCATCCCCCTATTTTTTGCATACCACCAAATGACCGCCTAGTGGAATATACTGGTTCTATTCATTAATTGGGGTCCAAGAATGGGTGGGGTATCAACTAATGGTTTTCGTGTTTAGTTTGTCCCAACTAAACCAAGTCAATGATTGATTATTATTATTATTTGCCAATGCCTTATGTTTGTGGTTATACAATCAATATCCGTAATTCCTAGGAAATCACAATTTAATGTCCATTATTGTTGGTTTTATACATCCATTCTTGTTGGTTAATACCTCCCCGAATTGATTGAAGGGTACAATTTGCAGGACAACCCTAAGATTAGGGCGGAAAAATCATGGTGTCCTGTGGATTTTCCCTTAAATCAATCCACTGGTTACATTCCAATTTTGTCAATGATACCATGCAACTTGTCTTCAGAACGCCGCCACAGGATTCATGGGCTTCTGCTGCAAAAACCTGATTTCTGGTGCCTTCGGCTGGGACAGCCATGGAGGGTGCAGTTGGTGGTACACAGCTCTGCCTCAGACAACAAAACACATCCAATAGCAATGAACAAATATGAAAAAATAGTAATAATAGTAAGAACAATAGCAACAATAATAACAGTAAGAATAATAACTATAGTAATAGTATATCATATCTATATATATGTATATATATATAATATACATACAGAGACACATCTATTGTATTTGTACTGATGTGCTTACCTGCGCACACAGACGCAAAGCATTCATTTTCCTCAAGCCCATCCGATGTGCGGTCGCAGGAATGTGTAGAGACACCAACGCTGCCAAACAAGGAGTTTCTCAGCTTCCAAGAAAACACAAAACAAGCCTTCAACGCAACGCCTCCATCGCCTTCCAGAAAGGATGAACAAAGCGTTCGTTGCCTTCACCCGCGAATGAAGCGCTGTGCTTCTCTCATTGAGTACATCAGAACCGATTTGGATTCCGGGGTAATGGCCAAAGTGAATCGTCCACCATGCCTGAAAAAGCTCAAACGTTCTAAGAAGGGGGGCAATAGCACCAATGAATAAGCCACACAAGAGCCCCAAACACCCACACGCCGACAGCTTCGCTTTAGCTGCACGAGTTGGAGGGGCTTTCCCGTTCCAACAAACGACAAAGGAACTGAAGCATTCCGAATTACTCACGGATACATTTTCCTCATGTGTCTACATACATTTATTACAACCATTACATTAATTACATTAAATACATTAATTACATTCATTACATTGATTACATTAATTACATTCGTTACATTCTTTGCATTAATTACATCAATTACATTAATTTTCATTAATTACATTAATAACATTAATTACATTGATTACATTGATTACATTAATTACATTAATTACATTAATTACATTAATTACATTAATTACATTCATCACATTAATTACATTAATTACATTCATCACATTCATTACATTCATTACATAAATTACACTAAATACATTCATTACATTCATTACATTAATTGCAGTCACTACATCAATTACATTAGACACATTGAATACATGAATTACATTCACTACATTAGTTACATCAACTACATTAATGTAATTAAGCATATAAAAATATTAATTACATCAATTACATTTATTAGATTAACTGCATTTATTACATGAATTGCATTAATTACATTAATGACATTAATCACATTAATTACATTCATTACATTAGTTACATTAACTACATTAATGTAATTAATCATATAAAAAATATTAATTACATCAATTACATTTATTAGATTAACTGCATTTATTACATGAATTACATTAATTACATTAATGACATTAATCACATTAATTACATTCATTACATTAGTTACATTAACTACATTAATGTAATTAATCATATTAAATGCATGAAATCCATGAATTCCATCCATCCATCCATCCATCCATCCATCCATCCATACGAAAGCACCGAGGATACCACGATACTTTGCTCCTGACCAACCTATCGGTGCTGCTGTGGCAGGGCGCGGTGCCCTATGCTTTGTACTACTCGGAGCCTGGGGAAGCCCTTGGGTCCGCCCAAAAGGGTCGAGGGGTGACGGATTGGACTGATTGGACCATGAAAATCATGGGGGCTGACCAAACGAATGGTGATTTCCACGTGATTTAAACCTAGTAATTCTGAGTTGACCATGAATTTAAATGGCAATGTTGCTCTCAAGTGTATTGTTGCCATCACTATTGTCAACAGTGGTTCTAGCATCAATTTTGGTTTTACCAGCAAATAAAGGTGTTTTTTTTTGGAGGATACTATTTGGTAATCAAATATGGCAACCATAGATGAGTTTAGTATTGAACATGGGAAGTACAATTGCCACGAAAGGAGGAAACCTACAACATACCCAATGTTTCCATGAATCCGCAATGATTGGATGACAATCCCAGTTTTTTTTTTTATCTGCGTTGGGTAGATGAAGGTTTTTCTGTTTTTTTTGACACATGGGGATCACGGGGAATATTTCATGAGAAACTTCAGGGTTTCCAAAAGATTTCTAGTGAAATAGGATGGGTTGGTCCTGAAAAAGGAACCAGATCTTCGTAGTTTTTTGCACCCTGACCGGCGCACGGCAGGGCAATGATCTTCAAGAGTTCGTACTATGATCTCTGAAGTCCATAAATGTTTAGTCTGCAAGCGTATCCCAGTGATGGTTGTTGTTGTTGTTGTTTTTTTTTCAGCCAGTGACCATTGACTAATTTCAGATCATCCCAGGCTTGTTGGTTCAGCACATGAAATCACCAACTGGCTCCAGATGGATCATTCCAAGTGTCAGCAACTCTCCAAACTTTCAGGTTTGGCCCAGAAATTTGTGACCCCCATTGACTCTGCAGTAATACGGGGCTTAAATCGATATGGACAAAACCATCAGCTTTCTCACTAGATTCTAAATTTCCACGAAACCATCGATTTCCACATCGATTTGTCAATTGGAACCTTCTAGGATCCAGACAGCAGCTGGAGAGCTCTCTGGTTCTTCCTTGCTGCGCTGGGCAACTTCTACGCAGCCGCCACTGTGCGCTTCAACGACTCTGGCTTCACCAGTGGCCTATGCAACTGGGTTCCCAAAATGAAGCGATCCAAGACTAAACCAGCGGATCAGTTGGGGCATATTTAATCTTAAGATTATTCAGGGGATGGGATTCTTTGGGTATGGCTCGTTTTTTTTGAAGACGAGGATTTTTTGCTACGTTGGGATATGGCTATGGATCTATATCTATACATACCATTTTTAGGGGGATGAACATCCATTTACCAGCTATTTTGATGTTCACCAGGGGGATAGGGTTTTGACCCATCCCCATATCTAGTGACTTGACTCATTGGCATTTGTGCTGAGGATTCACTGTAGGGCTTCCCCCGTTGCGAGGCATGTTTCTGCCGCCATTTTTGATGTTCAACCAGCTCCTGATCTACGCTTTGGGCTATCCCACCATGGTCCTTGCAGGCAATGGGGAATGTCCCGTTGTAGCTGCGAACCAGTGGATTTTGATTGAAGATGGCGTAACAATATAATACAATAACATACAATATATACTTGGCCAAGCTTTAGGAATCTTTAGGATATATATATATATATCCAGCGATCTTCCAAGAGCTGTTGCTCGGATGACCTCCTATCGATGTTTCTGGATGACTGCCTTTGCTTTCCACTCCTGGATGGTTTTGGTTGAAGTGGAACATGCTGACTTCAGTTGTTGCAAAAACAACAATGTCTACAGATGTGTACAGATGTCTACAGATTGCTTGTGCCCAACCCCTGTGGACGTTTGGCAGGCAAAACTCAAGAGCTCTATCGATTATCCTTTCTGTTCTAAACCCTTCAAAGTTTGACTTAAAAATAGCAGTTTGACACTGTTTGACCATCCGCTGCGTAGATGTTGTGTACCGCTAAGGCGCGACCTGCGGCCGAAGCTTGGTTCTTCACTTTGGCGCTGACCCTAGGTGCTTCCTGTGCCTGATTGCTGCCGTAGGCATGGGCTGGTTCTTCCGCGATGTGTGCTGCTGGGTGCCGCACTTGGGACATCTTGGAGGTGCGGCTGTACTGGTCAGTTAGGGTACAATGTGGGGCCCCCCAGTTATAAGTTGGTTTATAAGCCCCAGTAATTATAGTTATAAGTACCATAAACCATAGTTATTGGAGTTATGAACCAACTTAGCTATCTAGGGGGCCCCACTTTGTAGTCTTGTGTTTTTTTCTGCTTATATAAGTGCTTGATCTATGTTCGGACATCGCTGGTCTAGCCTGCAAGAATCATCAACAACGGTTTTTTTTCCGGAAAACGCCGCAGGACAAGAACTTTTTTTTGGGCAGTCACAGTCAGAGGGTCCATTTCCCAGAACGATTTTCCACGCCACGACATGCAGTACATCATGGTGAGGAGCTGGTTCATCGGAGGGCTTAGATGCTTCCTATCAACGAGCTGGGCGCTATCCTGCCTGTTTCGCAGTGACCTCGGCAATTCAAAAGGGGAGCCCCATAAAATGGCAATTCAAACAGGAAAAATGACGATGACCAGAGGTTTTTGGGGTAGAGATTTCTTTCACTTTGGAATGGGGATATTTAAAGGGATCTGCAACAAACAAAATGTGGTTTTGCCTGAACATGGGGTATACGGTCTAGCTCCAGATTGTGTGTAGTCCTGGGGAAGAGCGACCATTTCGGCCTGCAATTGAGACAGTCTGGTGTCAGGAAAGTTGGAGCTTTATAGCAGAGGCACCCAACAGGTTCGTGTTTGGAAAATTGTTTGGCCACTGAGGCAGCCATGGTGTTGGCCGCACTGACTGCAGCAGCCTTCAGTTCTTGGGTGATCCACAGTGGTGTCATAGCCCTGACCTTGGCGGTGGTGGCGTGCCAGATGGGCTTGACCATCTTCAGCTTTTGAGACCAAAGGTCCAAGCTTTGCGGCGATGAGAACAAGCTTTGCTTCAGTTGTGGGGGTGTCTCAAGCGAAATTTGAAAGCTGCCGGCTTTTAGGGGTAAGGAGTCAGAGTTTTGTGTTTTAAATTGGGCGAAACATGGGGCAGACCTACACTTGCTGCACTATTCGCTGGGTCCAGGGTCTGTACAGAAGATTCTCTTGCGATCCAAAAGGCATGCCTTGTGTACAGCTGGGGCAGTGAAAAGGCAACGAGTCAGGATGCGTCAGGTGTTCCGGCTGCCAAGCCCTGGCCTCATCCTGTGCGCTAGGAGTCCATTGCCAGATTTGTGCCACGTAAACTGACAAAACTGATGGATATTTTCCTGGCAATGGTCATACAGCAATTCTACCATTTTAGTCCTTGGATCTATAATTTATTATAATTGTGAACTGTTGTAATTTGCATTTGGAGGGGCTTATGTCTAAAGTACCCATTCTGACTAATTCCTGGATGGGCGTGATGACCTTCCCTACGACAGGCGAAGAACAGCCTCTTCAAGTTTGGCTCCAAGGCTGTTTGGCATGCGGGTGGGTGGTAGGGATGCACTTGGCCCGCATTTTTAATTTTGTTCCACACTTAACTTTTGTCCTTTATAGCTGTAGACTCAGTGTAGACCTGCCCAAAGTTTCGTTTGGTTCCACTGGATTGGCGATTTTGGCCGGAATACAAGACATCTATCAATTTCTGACGAGCCCATGGCATCTAATATAGCAAATGTCGCAATGGACATCAGGGTGTTGTTGTCAGGCGGGCTGACGCGAAAAAGGCGATCTGACGGAGTTTTTTGGCCGCGCGAGACGGTGCCCATTTCAAGTAGCCTTTGGGGGATCGGTTCTATTCCCAAACAAATAGCCATTTAATAGGGATAATGATCATTAACCATTGGGTTTAGGGGTACACTATTTTCAGACACACCCATATTGGCGCCAAGATCAGGTGCCCAGATTGGATCTCTGACAACTTTTTTGGGCCTCGATCAATAGTCCAAGTTACCGATCATCTAATGGCGGTGGGCGTGAGGGTAAGCACAGAAGATGGGAGTGCCTTCTGTGAAAAAAGGTGTTCCCATAGCTCGCGGAGGGAAGTGGTTGGGGAAAGCCTAATTCGTCTGACGAGTCATTGATGGAAGAGGATGGCACTTGGCCATCTTGGTATCACATACCAGTGGTTAGCAATCACATCTTGATCCCCATGAACAACCGCAGCCATATCCTGAATCTTGGCGCTCACTAGTTGGATCCCAAAGGTAAGGCTCTGCAGGCCTTGGGCTTTGAGCGCTGATACACACTTGGAGAGCAGAAGCAGATGTAAGCAACCCATACAGCAGGATATAGCCGACAAATGATAGAACGCAATGGATACACATGCTGTACCTTCTAGGCTAATAAGGCTAATATGTATGATTCAATAGCAGCAACACAATTGGAAGATATTGAACATAAATTCTTCCAATGGACGTCAGTTGGAACCAGATGTCCTTTCTGAAAGAAATGGACGTCAGACCCAATGAGCTTCCACCCAGGACATCTGGTTCAACCTGGCAATAGAAGGCCCAGATGTTCTAACCCATGGAAAACAAGAGCTCTCAGCCATTTAGCCATGTTCACGATTTGTTGAGGTTGAAGCTCACTAAGTGCAGCAATTTACCGGGACCCCTTAAATTTTTGGGGAAAAAAACCTACTCTTCCCGTAGCTGTTGCATGAAGCCTCGCTGGCGCCTGGGCCTGTTGGCCTGCGGCCTGGTGCTGCGCCCCAGCCTTTGGACCCGTACCATGGCGACCGCGGGTGACCGGGCGCCCAAGCGTCGGAAGGGCACGTTTGCTTCGGGCCAGACGCAGCAGTTTGCAGAGGCTACACCCTTGGGTCGACAATAAGATGTTAGGATGAACAAGCCTCCACCTAGTTGGTTAGTAGAGGGATAGCATTTTTAAGGGTCATTGTATGACTATATTTTGGGGTAATCCACCCAATTGAGAGTCAGGGTTTGTTAATCTGAGGTTGACATAACTTCCAAAACTAGACAACGATTTTTTTTTGGGCAGGGTAAATCTGTGTGCCATGTTTATATTGCAAAGCAAGGCCAAATTCTGGGTCCTTTGAACTCCCTCGGAATGATGATGGGATGGATGAAGCGAGTCAGAAGATAGCCATCAACCAGAGGGACCAGAGGTAATGGGATATCTCCTACAACCATTTACCCTCTGGTAAGGACTAACATAGCGAACTGGAAAATCACCATGCTATTAATGGGAAAATCCACTATTTCGACTGGGCCATTTTCAATAGCTATGTTAAATTACCAGAGGGTACCACTTTCAACCCAATATGGGTTTGTCTGAAAATAGGATACCCCCAATTCCAATGGCCATTTGTGGGTATTCACCCCCTTAAGTAGCCACCAACTTACAAACAGGGATAGCCATGCAGCGTCATGAAGCAAAATCCACGTCATCAACATGGCCATGTGGCACCAGGAATGCCAGTGAAGTGATTATCAATGACATGCGATTGGGTGCCCCAGTCGAGGAAACCCACAAAGTGTCTTGTGATGTCTGAGGTGCTTATGATACTCCAATCACAGTTCGTTATGTCCTCCTGATATCCTCATAGCTGCTAGTTTCTATCTTGATTTTTCTGTTTTTTTAGTGGCCGTTCCGAATTTTTGTTGGTTGTTACTGTACCCATTTTTGCTTGAAGATACCTTCATTGATCATTTTTTCATTTTTCATATTTTTCTTGTTTAGTTTAGATCTTAATCATTGGGGGTGTACGGTCTCCAAGCGGCGTGTCACCGTGTCAATCAATGCATTGCTGAGAAGGAACCATCTACACGAATAACAGTTCTCTTTGAAACATAAGACACAAAGTGATTGTTTCATGAAAAAATACATATGGCTCTCCGTCGTAATCGTTTTTCTATCAAAGCCAACGGAGCCATATTGACATACCCTGATTGATTGGTAAATAGGGAGTTATAAACCACCTGGTTTGTTGGATTATGAACTAACCCATAGGGAAACTTGTCAACCAACAAGGACCAGTAGAATGGGATAGGGGTACAATTCAAGTTGTATTGGAAGTTTCCCTCCTATGAGATGGGATAAGGGACATCAAGTCCCAGAATTGGAATTGAACCCTTAAAAAATGAGTACTACCGTAGATGAATCAGTACAATGGGTTAGTTCATACCCCCCAATAACATCCAATAACCCTATCATTCGTCCCGTCCCCCTAATATTAAACACCCAAAAAGACCATGGTGTTACTGTATTAGGGGACTTCCACCTCATTGGGACCATACAATGGGGCTGTTTATGATGGAACAATTACGAACGCCGGCCGTATGACGGGGATGGGATGAAAAAATGGATGAAATAATGGAATCAAAAAAAGAATTACCTCGAATAAGTACCCTCTGGTAATTTAACATAGCCATTGAAAATGCTGATTTATAGTGGATTTTCCCATTGAAAATGGTGATTTTCCATAGCTATGTTAGTTTACCAGAGGGCAGAATGGGTTGGCTCATCCCCAAGAACCCCTACAATAGTACTACCCTCCGGTAAACTAACGATTCACTATGGAACATCACCATGCTATTAATGGAATTTATCCACTATTTCTATGGCCATGTTCAATAGCTAATTATGTTAGTTTACCAGAGGGTATTTGAATAGTCCCCAGCGATGGAAGAAATGGGAAAAAACACGCTAGGTGGCCGGCGCGCTGGAAGCCTACTTTGATGGGCTGCATCGCTGCGATGTGGAGCGGCTGAAGGACTGGAGTCGGGGACGGACTGGAGATGTTTCAATGATTTAAAGATCTTGTGGATGGAAATAGATGATTAATAGATATTAATAGACACATTAAATGATTAATAGATGACTATTGAGATGATTATTAAATCATGTGGATAGTTTAATGGAAACATCTCAATCATTTAATAATATTTAATCCCAAGATGGGGATGGAAGAACACCTGGACCAGTTTGGTAACTATTGGGATTCCGTCATGAAACACTGAGTAAAATTTACAGGATTATACCCGGCTACACCACCTACCATCATCTACCAACTGGTCAACTGGTGCAGGATTTCTTCCATCCACGGTAGTTCAAGCAGCAAAGATAAGGAATGATTGATCAACAAAATGGGGACCGATGCCGATTGATACCTTGTCTCTATCTCCTCATCCTAGTAAGTGCATCCCAGAACGCATCAGTTGGCACATCGAACGGGGATGATGTAGATGTACCAAATCCTCGGGATGCATGGTCAATCCAGCCGACTTTGGTAATCTTTGAGCTACATGTGGGGGGTTCATCAACTCCAAATGGCTGTGGCGGTCAAGATCAACATCTATTGGACCATTGGGTCATGATTCACATCCCGACTGGCAACATTCGCAAGGGAGACCTGCAAGATACATCTCACCACTCCCCAGTGATGAACCTCTCAAGCTCATAAATGCATTGTAATTAGCTGGCTTCTAACCCTTTTATGATACATATACTCGTTTCTAGGATCTATCAAGGGATATCATTCAATCCTCCAGTTGCTCCCTTCTCTCCAACATGAAGTGCCACCAAGGGAAACTCTGGATTGGTATCCATTTATTTTGGAAGGGACATTCAGGTCATCTTTAGTATTCGGGGCTTCGATTTGAAGCTCTTTTCAAGAAATCCTAGTATATTTTTACCCAAATGTTATAGTCAATCAACTTTCAAAATGAAGCCCGCAATCTGATACTTAATCTTACAGAAACAGGTCCCAACGTCAATATTTATAATTTCTTGTTGAATGAACCGTTGATCAACTTTTGTTATGTATTGTTATGTCATGATTCATGATTTTTGTTCCCAACATTCCAAGAAGTTTTCGGAATTTTCGAATCAAAAGGTCACTTTTGATTCGCGACGTCGTGACGTTCCCAGGAGGTCTGGCATCCGGAAGGCCACCTCTATGGCATCGCGCCCAGTGGAGATGTGGTGGACCGGAGCGCAGAGACCTTCTTCGATGGCGTGGCCAAGCGAAAGACTTCCGAGGAGTTGGAGAAGCATGACAGGATCATCAGGTGGAGAACATCACCCAAAAAACAGAGAAAACATGGGACACGATGATCATTTGTATGGGAAAAAATGATATATATATATATATATGTAACACACACACACATATATATATGATTTCTTCTTCCCCCACCTGCCAGTTGCGGGACTCTAGATTTTGAGAAAGACATCCGGTTCCTTCCTGCCTCCCACTCCCATCTCCCTCCTTCTCCCTTCTCCCTCATCCTCGTCCTCCTCCTTGCCAGCTTCCTCGCCAGCAGATCATCCTTGCTGTGTTCTAGATGGTTATATCCCCATCAATTGATGGACACTGCAAACTATGTATGGATGGTCAATATTTATGGATGGTCAAATCTTCATTTTAGACTATTCTATGGATTTCTGAAGCGTCAAGACTCACATGTTGCCTGAAAATCCACAACTTCATGATTAATATGGATTAGCCAGATATATTATCCATATAGTATCCATAATTAATATGATCATTAATCCCATTGTTATCCCAATAGTATCCATATGGGATAATCAGATTGTTAATCATATTATTAATGATCATTAATCCATATAGGATAATTATTAATGATCATTAATCCCATTGTTATCCCATTGTTATCCCAGATATAGACTATCCATATAGATTAATAGTATCCATATAGATTAATAGTATCATAGTATCCATATTGTTATCCATATAGGGGTTCATCACCCCAGGTCCCATCCACCTCCATCCGCCGGAGGCTGGACTTCGCCTCGACCCGCTGCTGCGCTGCCAAGGTGCAGATCGCGCTGCCCGCGGCGCCCACGTCGCCCACGCCAAGCCTCACGGAGGCCCGGGATACCCTCTGGTTATGTCAAAATAGCTATTGAACATGACCATTTATAGTGGATTTTCCCATTAAAAATGGTGATAGAATGGGCTAGCGCCCGGGTGCCGCCGACCCCCCCTATTTGGGGGGTCCTGCAGAGAGAGGGAGAGAGATAGATAGATGGATGGATGGATGGATGGATGGATGGATAGATAGGTAGAGAGATAGAGAGAGAGAGAGATAGACAGATAGATAGATAGACAGTTGGATAGACAGATAAGTAGATGGAGAGATAGATGGATAGATAGCTGGATGGATAGATAGATGGATAGATAGATAGAGAGGGAGAGATAGATAGAGGGGGAGAGGAAGATAGAGAGGGAGAGATAGATAGATAGAGAGGGAGAGATAGATACTCCGACGGCATCCGACGGCATCAGCGGTTCAGTGGGTCAGTGGCGCGTCGCTTCCGGCGGGCCGTGCTGAGGTCGATGGTGGTACATGGTGGGACAGACATGGACATATATGTTTTGATATGCCCCAACATGCCGCAATTCAATTTGCCACACAATGTGCAATGTGTATGCAATGAGTATGACGCTACAAATTTGAAGTCAGACCTCAGTTCATATTTTTAAGCATATTTTGCCTCCTATCATTGTATGATTGGTGGTAGAGTATCATTGATTTTGAAACTCAGGGATCTCCGGAAGCTGCTGAGCTTGCCGCGCCAGGGCCACGAGTTGTGGCGCCTCATCACCGCCATGGCCTGGAGCTTCACATGGTGGGGCTGAGGGGTTGGGGGATGGGGATGGGGTTGGGGATGGGGTGGGGTTGGTGTGTTGGGGGTATCAAAAATATACTGAAAAATGGGTGATGTGGGGTTTTGCGGGCTGGCAAACGGCAGGCTTGAACCACCATAAAAGGACAATGCCGGGGCTGGCAAACGGCATGGGAGCTGCAGGGAAGCATTTGGGGGGTTTTGCGGGCTGGCAAACGTCAGGCTTGAACCACCATAAAAGGACAATGCCGGGGCTGGCAAACGGCATGGGAGCTGCAGGGAAGCATTTGGGGGGTTTTGCGGGCTGGCAAACGTCAGGCTTGAACCACCATAAAAGGACAATGCCGGGGCTGGCAAACGGCATGGGAGCTGCAGGGAAGCATTTGGGGGGTTTTGCGGGCTGGCAAACGGCAGGCTTGAACCACCATAAAAGGACAATGCCGGAGCTGGCAAACGGCATGGGAGCTGCAGGGAAGCATTTGGGGAGTTTTGCGGGCGGGCAAACGGCAGGCTTGAACCACCATAAAAGGACAATGCCGGGGCTGGCAAACGGCATGGGAGCTGCAGGGAAGCATTTGGGGAGTTTTGCGGGCGGGCAAACGGCAGGCTTGAACCACCATAAAAGGACAATGCCAGGGCTGGCAAACGGCATGGGAGCTGCAGGGAAGCATTTGGGGGGTTTTGCGGGCTGGCAAACGGCAGGCTTGAACCACCATAAAAGGACAATGCCGGGGCTGGCAAACGGCATGGGAGCTGCAGAGGAGCATTTGGGGGGGTTTTGGCGGGCGGGCAAACGGCAGGCTTGAACCACCATAAAAGGACAATGCCGGGGCTGGCAAACGGCATGGGAGCTGCAGGGAAGCATTTGGGGGGTTTTGCGGGCGGGCAAACGGCAGGCTTGAAACCACCATTAAAAGGACAATGCCGGGGCTGGCGAACGGCATGGGAGGCTGCAGGGAAGCATTTGGGGGGGGGGTTTTGCGGGCTGGCAAACGGCAGGCTTGAACCACCATAAAAGGACAATGCCGGGGCTGGCAAACGGCATGGGAGCTGCAGGGAAGCATTTGGGGGGTTTTGCGGGCTGGCAGACGGCAGGCTTGAACCACCATAAAAGGACAATGCCGGGGCTGGCAAACGGCATGGGAGCTGCAGGGAAGCATTTGGTGGCTTTTGCGGGCGGGTAAACGGCAGGCTTGAACCACCATAAAAGGACAATGCCGGGGCTGGCAAACGGCATGGGAGCTGCAGGGAAGCATTTGGGAGGTTTTGCGGGCTGGCAAACGGCAGGCTTGAACCACCATAAAAGGACAATGCCGGGGCTGGCAAACGGCATGGGAGCTGCAGGGAAGCATTTGGGGGGTTTTGCGGGCTGGCAGACGGCAGGCTTGAACCACCATAAAAGGACAATGCCGGGGCTGGCAAACGGCATGGGAGCTGCATGGAAGCATTTGGGGGGTTTTGCGGGCGGGCAAACGGCAGGCTTGAACCACCATAAAAGGACAATGCCGGGGCTGGCAAACGGCATGGGAGCTGCAGGGAAGCATTTGGGGGGTTTTGCGGGCGGGCAAACGGCAGGCTTGAACCACCATAAAAGGACAATGCCGGGGCCGGCAAACGGCATGGGAGCTGCAGGGAAGCATTTGGGGGGTTTAGGCTTCAACCACCATAAAAGGACAATGCCGGAGCTGGCAAACGGCATGGGAGCTGCAGGGAAGCATTTGGGGGGTTTTGCGGGCTGGCAAACGGCAGGCTTGAACTCCCTGAAAAACAGATGGCAGGGGCATGTAGCTGTAAGAATTGTTGCCTTGGAGGCCTGCGGAAGCGTTTGGAGGGTTTCAGGCCGGTCAAACGGCAGTCTTGAACTCCCTGAAAAACAGATGGCAGGGGCATGTAGCTGTAAGAGTTGTTGCCTTGGAGGCCTGCGGAAGCGTTTGGAGGGTTTCAGGCCGGTCAAACGGCAGGCTTGAACTCCCTGAAAAACAGATGGCAGGGGCATGTAGCTGTAAGAGTTGTTGCCTTGGAGGCCTGCGGAAGCGTTTGGGGGGTTTGAGGCCGGGCAAACGGCAGTCTTGAACCCCCTGAAAAACAGATGGCAGGGGCATGTAGGTGTAAGAGTTCGGCAGGAGCATGTAGATGGCTGGGGCATGTAGCTGGCAGAGGTGTTGCCTTGATGGCGTGCGCCTTTGCTTGCGACCCGAGAGCCAAGTTCCACACCTCCGGTGGTCCCAGGCGTTGCCCCTGCCTTGGCAAAGGCCGGGGTCGGCGGATTTTCCATAGTTATGTTAAATTACCAGAGGGTAAATGGCGAAACCAGACAGCAAGACATGGATTTTATGTGTTTTTTCAGTAACAATCCATGGTGAGTTTTGAAGAATTGCTTACATGGAGATTTACCATCCATAAATAGTTTTTTTTTGTCAACATTTATCATGCAGTAAGTCCAAAGCTAAACACATTGGTTGTGATACATATCCAAATATGAGCACCAAAAATGAGGACTCAACCAGATATGGAAACCACCACTGCTGGACAGCAATCACCAATTTGATCAAATTAACAAATTGACAACTTAGTAAGACCAATCCAAAACATTTTCTTGGTAGTTTATTGTTTCATCTGTCCCTGTATTTTCATTGTCGTTACTTGTACATTCATACTGGTTACATTACATGGAATGATAGTTGATTGTCGGGCTTACCACATGACTGGGAAAACTTTGGTTGATAGGGAAAATGATATAAAATGGACACTAAACTAAACCATATCGATAGACCCTTTCTGGAGGGATTTCATATGCTTACTGTTGAACGAGGATGGCATCACACACACACACAAACACACCCCAAAAATACGAGGATTCTGATAGGAAGCAACTTGGGTTTCAACTTTTCGCCCGCTGCCGAGGTGTTGTACACCGATTTCCTCATTTTGCTTCGCTTGAAAGGCAAGTGGCAGATCATTAGCATCTTGGCAGCGTGGAAGGGTCAAAGTGCGACAGGCAAGGGAGCAAGGAAAGCCTCTGAGTTTCAGAATGATGGCTCAGTATCTCCTCATCGAGATTCATCATCAGCAAATCATCCAACAACTCATCTCAAATCATGCTATTTTCCTGGTTCGCTGGATTGACTGCAAGGATCTTCGAGTGATCTCCACCCTGACACACTATTCTGACATAGTTTCTGACATATCACATATCATGTGGACATATATATATATATGGCATATATATTCTGACATTCTATCTGGCATGTACTCTGAAATTCTTCCTGGCATTCTTCTGGCATTCTATTTGGCACCTATTTTGACATTCTTTCTGGCATCATCTGGCATCTATTCTGGTACTCTCTCTGGCATCTATTCTATTCTGACATTCTGCATTCTATCTGGCAGTCTTTCTGGCATTCTATCTGACATATCTTCTGACATTCTGTCTGGAGTTCTATCTGGCATTCTCTCTGGCATGAGTTCGGGTCCAGGCGCAATCCTGGGCTGGCGATTTGGAGTTTGGGTCCAGGCACGCTGCACGCTCCACAGCATCCTGGGCTGGTGATTTGGTGTTCTGGAGGAGGAGGTGGAGGAGGAAGAAGAGAAGGAGAAGGAGTTGCACCTTTCTTAAAATCTAGAGACCCTCACCTGGCAGGTGGGGAATAACGGGGCACCAGGGTTTGGACACCAAATTTTAGGATCTGTTGACTTTCCAAGCACCGAGGCAAAGTCTTCTCGGCTGTCCCTCTGTCGCAGCTCTGGTACACGGAGCGGTTGGCAAGGGTGAGATGGGGAAAATCCATCATCCATCATGTCGGAGGCTGATGAAAATAACGGTGAGGTTGGGGTGTTTGATGTTGATCACTCATGTTCTGTTTCTACAACTCTGAAGTCTTTCAGCAGGCGGCACCGATCAGCAGACAGAGCCAACTTGTACCTCAACCAGACCCTTCAAAACATTCCAACACATTTCATCCCAAAATGATGGCTGTCCACTGCGTGGCAGGAGCCCTACGACACCTTAGCCTTCGCGGCCAGCGACCCGGTGAGGGGTGTCTTGGAATACTTTCGTGGCGGTCACCTTTCGAATCTTGCCTGCATGGGGGAAACATGAGGAGGTAATTACAGTAGTCTTGGAGATTAGAGGCAATAAAACATGATCAAACATGGGGATTTCTTAAGTCTTACCAACTGCGTCAGCTTTCGCGTGCTAACAAACAGGGTTTTGACACCAAGCAATGGTAATCGTGCCAAAAACATGGTTTGTGGCCAAAAGGAATGGCGATTGAACCAATGGTCACTGGATTAAGTGATGATTAATCCAATTTTGGACCATTTCTAGATTGAAGCAACCACAGTGGACATGCACCCGGGTCATCGCTCAGGAGGCCTGACATCTTGAGTCAGAACTTCCACGAGGCGGGCATCCAGAAACCATCACTGGTGCATTTTTGATATAGGATTTGATAGGATTTAATGGGATTATATATGGGATTTAATGAGATTTATACGGGATTTAATGGGGATTTAATTTTTGAGAGGGTTGAACGCACATGTATACTAGCCTCTTCGGGGACAAGCTCTGACTTGACAATGGACTTTTTATGTATAGGTATACCATCTACAAATGCAACATTTTCCAGTGACATGCTTAAGCACGGTTGTATACCAACTACCAAACCCAACTGCATCCTCAACAAGAACCTCTCTTGTTTCAGGTGGCGCGTCTCTGCTTCTCCAATGCAGAGGAAGAGCTGGTCTGCTGGTCCAGGAGCCGTTTTTGATGCGTTGGAAGAATCGGTCCTGGAGAAACCACCGGATGGGTAGGTAACAATGCATTGATCTTTTACTACCAATGATGATATATAATATACGCCAATCAGCTGAACATTTACTCTTGGTACGGTGTTTTTATTTGGCCAAAGGTCGATCACCTCTGCCGATTCACCGATTCACCAACCGAGCATGGCCCAACTGGCGATGTGGTTTTTTCCTCCCGAATAAATATCTGGACAGTAACATCCAAAGCTAAAATTCACTGGGACAGTTACAAGAATTTTTCCTTTCCAGGATGTTCTAGATGATGTTCCCACATCATTTCCAGACATATCTTAGGTTTCTAACTGTTTAAAACAAATATTTTTTGTTTGGTTCCTTTTTTTGGCGCCTCCACATTTCAAGTGTTCACCGGCATCGAAAGTGCCATACTTCCTTCAAAGCGGCGTTAGAGGCGTTATAAGAATGGATTGGTTTAAGGCAACATCTACAGGAAACCATTGATTTTCCCATGAATCATTGGGTTTTCAAAAAAATCCCTTACCCTCTGGTAAACTAACATAGCTATTGAAAATGACTATTTATAGTGGAATTTCCCATTGAACATGGTGATTTTCCATAGCTATGTTAGTTCACCAGAGGGTAATCCCCCGCTTCCCCTGGTTAGATGCCGCAGGAGCGACTTCGCAGAGGTGCTGCGACAGCAACCGGTGACGGCCGCGGAATCGGAGGCGCTGCGCTTCGACAAGATCTTGGGCGTGGACAAGGCAGGCCCTGACGTGGCGTTGATCAAATTGCAGCGACTTGGCGGGGGAATCATGGGGGAAATCAGGCATTTTTCGGGGGAAAATCATGGGCAATCATGGGAAATCAGCAGGTATATATATATATAATATATATATATATATAATATTACATTTCTGGCAGCTTGAAACCACCACACAGCATTATTTTTTGGAGGTATTTTCGTGGTTTAGCAACCTTCAATGTGAAGCGTTGCGTGACCCGATTCGTTTTGATGTAGCTAAGAATGAGGAATATGTACCACTTAAAACTGACGATGCCGCGGGGCGAGTGGTAGTAAACGTGTTACAATCATCGCAATGGGACCTCGGTTGGAGGTCCCATGGAAACACTCACGTTTCTTCCCAAGGATCGGGTATCCACCTCTTTTGTACACCGACTTCTTGTCCATGCTGCGGTTGCATGGCCATTGGTGGATCATTGCCAAGAGCAGCGACAGTGAAAGCTTCGAGTGAAAAAGGCGTATGGCGATGTCACCGCTGATTGCGATTTTGCCGACGAAGAATTGACTTTCACTGACTGTACGTAACTGAACCCGGACCCCAAAGGATTTCTTACACGCATAATTATATATATATAGATCTATATATTCTACAACCCTTTTGGTTGTTTTGGCTGTTTTGGGAAGTTGTGACTTGTGACTTGCCTTCCCCCATTTCTTACCCGAGATCCGCATGTCATGTTGGGGCCTCAGTGATCCACTTGTCCGCAGCTTCAGTCATCTCAGGATTGGCCTGAAAGATCAGTCAAAATGTTGAATCATTTGACATTTGATCATGGCAGGAAATCATGTCAAGGCACCATGGAAATCTTTGGAAATCACCTTCCATAAGTCCATGAGTTCATGAGTCCATGACATCATTTTTTCATCGCAAAACCCTTCAGGGCGCCTTTCAAAACAGCACTGGAACCAGGCCCCTTGTCTTTCCATTTTCCCGTTTTTCGCTGTCGTGATGCCGATGCCCGACAAGATCACCAACACCATATCAAGGAATGACTCAGAAGGCGAGCTGAGAGCACGAACAGCACCTTGATGGCAGGTGCCCATCCCGGGATCATCCAAGTTGTGCAGCAAATCACGGTCCAAAAAACAACCACCTGAGGACCTGAAAACAGATGAGTTATGATGATTTATGATGATTTGTGAGTGAATTCATCCCCCCCATGATTCATAAATCATGACCTTGAAATCTCAAACATCTTTGGGCCGCATCTTAGATTCATCACAGGTCTTGGCTTCCCTTTCTTCAAATTCCTGCGCTGAGGAGAGTGGCGTCAATGTGCTGATCCATGGGCAAGAAACCAAACAACTGGAGAAAACCTTAGATGAGTTGTCCCAACACCAGAATGCCCCAGGCCTCATGAGGATGATTTCGCCCCTTGGATGCCAGTCCGGTTGAGTTTGACATGCCAGTCTTGTCTAAAGGCGATACCAAACAAGGACCACCCGCATTACAGCTGCTCAGCAACCCCTCAGCGGTAGACAGAGACTGGTTAGCCGCTTAGCCTTCACCAAGTCACTTGGGAGGGATTCCATGGGATTCCCTGTCAGTTGCCAGCGACAGTTCACATGACCTGGACCATATGCTGAAAGTGAGGGGTGTGAACCTGGTGGAACATTCAGGAAAAGTGATGACAAGCAACCGTATGTCATTAAGACGACACTTACATGTTTACGCAGGAAGAGAAGACCAACTCACCAAGGGGGATCACCGCAGAGTTTCTACTTCAATGAAAAATCACAGCATGACGTGAGCCACTCGCCCCACATGCGCCATGGAGATCGAAGTGGACGAGGACGACGGTCCTCCGCCGGTGTCCCCGCCTCCCGTGGTGCCGCCGTCGCCCGCGCGGCGCGAGGACCGCACCGGGGAGCGGCGGCCCTCGAACTCGGTGGACGGCAGCGTTGCGTTGGGCACCCGCGGGAAACCACAGAAGGTGGTGGAGAAACCCAGCGCGGAAACCACGCGACTGTGCCGGGGAATGATATTGGGGAAGGGAGATGGGAAAAACGGGGAGAGGGTGGGGGTAGGTTCCTTTACCATCCTTTATTTGGGAGAAAAGTAGTGTATAGAACCTGAATATTGGGAAGATGTGGGGTCCCGCTGCTCCCCATCTCTCAGGTGGTATTTGCTCCAGGAGAAGAAGACCAAAGCTTTTGGTGATTGGTTGTCGCACTGGGAGGGGCAACGGGAGGTGAACATCAAGGAAACTCACCTGCAGTTCTTCACTTGGGTTTGTCCATTTTGGGAATACCGGAGTACCCCACAATGGCAACTTTTGTAATAAGGTTTAATAAGGAAATGAGCATACGCCATAGGATTTTGTTTCAGACAAACCTCGTTGTGTCACTTGAGCTATTTTCGAGGATGGGACGTAGTGGAGCTGCCTTCCTGGAATTCCTCATTTGTGCTGAGGACAAAGCCTTCGGATGGACCCCCATCCACTTCGCAGCACACAAGGGCGCCTCGCATTTCGTGAAGTTGCTGGCTGAGACTTGGACTGTGAGAATTGGATTGGAGGAACTATCCACAAGAAAGGCCTCGTTTCGTCTTGGTGAGTTGTCAATAATCCATCCATATTTTTACAATTTCATGTAAAAAGACATTGTATGACATACATT